>PVJX010001221.1:0-139369 GCA_004027295.1 Dolichotis patagonum | reverse complement strand
TTTGAAGTGGGGACTCAGCAATTGTTTTGTAGACCTCAACCAGCCTGGTAGATAAGGTAATTCTCTGTGGGTTTGACTTCAAAAGATAATTGTCAGTTCTTTACTACATCATGATTTTTCAGTGTTAGAAAATAAAATCATCCAAAAATTTAAAGTGCCAGATAAATAATGAACCTTTCCTGATAGAAATAAACATTCCACAGATGTGCTTGATGAATGGTTTCTATATACTTACATTTTATAATTATTACATTAATTTTGAAATTACTGTAATGTTTTTAAAACTGAAAGGACTGTTAGCAGCTGTCTGGGTCTGTGGTATCCAGGTTAGTCGCACAAATGTAGCTGACCCAAATTCCAATGTGTGCTTTAAATATGCAACACATATTAGATTTAAATACAAGACCCAAAACAAGAAGAATGCAGATAACCTTATTTATTACCAAATGCTGAAATGATGTTTTTAGAAGTACTGGAGATTGAACCCAGGGCTCTCACACTTTTTTATTCTGTATTTTTGACAGCATCTCACTAAGTTGCTAAGTTCCCCAGCATGGGCTCAGACTGGTGATTCTTTTGCCTCAGCCTCCCAGAATACCTAGTTTATAGGAGTTCTTTGTATGTCTTTAAATACCAACCCTTTGTCATCTGTTTTATATGTGCCAAATATAGTTTGTGATCTCCTTATTCACATTACTATAAATAATATTTTCATACGCAGAAGTTTTAAATTTTGATGAAATCCAGTTTATCAGTGTGTGTGTGTGTGTGTGTCTTTTTGAGACAGGGTCTCACTATTTTAGTTCAGACTAGCCCTGAGCTCACCTTGTAGCCTAGGCTGGCCTTGAACTCACAACAGTCCTCCTGTCTCAGCCTCCCAAGTGCTGGGATTACAGGCGTGCGCCACCAGGCCTGTCTTACCAGTTTTTATTTTATGATTTATCTGTGTTTCAAAAAACTTTTCCTCTTTCCAATTTGTGAAGATATTTCTCCTTTTTCTTAATCCTCAGAGTTTAGTTTTTACCTTTAGCTCTAAGGTAGACCTCAGATTAACTTTGTATGTGGTATGAGGAGAAGGTTGAAATTTCTTTTTTTTTTTTTTCCTCTATATGGATATTCAGTTATTACAACAGAGTTGGATTTCCTTGGCATTTTGTTAGAAATTACATGGTCAAAAAAATGTGGATCTATGTCTGGGTTCTATCCCACTAATATATTTTTTGATCCCTACCCTAATATTTACTTAGCATTAAAACAGGCAAGTAGTTATTTTAACAGTTACATGTATGCCAGTATATGTAAACACCTTTGTTTTCATACTAATTTAATTTCCAAATTTGTACTGCCATAACTAACCTGCTATTAAAATCTTTGCCATGTATACCTTTCCCCCTACTTGTTAAATTATCTCCTCAGGGTTAATTTCTATATGAAGGAATATTGGGTCAAAGGATGAATATATTTTTCATTTTGATATATAAATCTAATCTGTTTTATACACTCCTATCAGCCTTTCAATAGACTACCTGCTTCCTCATACCATCTGAAGAATTAAACTGAATTTAAATAAAAACAATTAGTGAACTTGGGTTCTGAGACATTTGTGCGTGGTTGTGTGTATATGTGTGTTTATGAAATTTGTGTTTACTTTTCTTCCTAATTGTTATCTCTGAATCATGTAGAAAGTATTTTCAGCAGAGTACTCATCCAGGAAGCATCCTGCCAGTAAAAGGCAACTTCCTGAGTCTCCCGTTCCATCTTTGCATGGCTTGGTAATGACCATCAAAGATGCAACGAGGGAAGAGTGGGTGAGGCCCACGAAGGTAATGAGGGCTGCTGTGATCTGTTTCGCTGAGAACTCTATACTTAGGCTTTCCAAAACCAGTGAAAGGTCCTTGAACAATAGAAAACAGTCTAGGCTCATTTAATGGGTACCTGGTAATTTTCTGACATAATAGTAGCTTGCATGGAATAGTTTACAATTCCAATCTGAAACAGTTACAAAGAAGTGCTTTATTATTTTTGTACTCTTGTATTTGTACTAAACTCTTAAACATGGAAAGTTGAAAACAAAACTTGCTGCCTCTTCCCCCCACTCATCTCAGAATCTTGGTGGTTTGCTGAAGGAATTTTCCATTAACTATATCTCTCTGTGACCAGTCTAAAGGAAAAAAAATTCAAAACATGCCAAATCAGAAAAACATTGAACCTTCAGATTTTGCCCAGTTTAGGTTTTCTTTCCTTGAGTATTTTTACGTTGCTAAAAGAAACCTAGTTCTTGTTTATTTATTAAAGATAGCTAATAATGAACAAAGGAATGAGAAAATGAATGTTCTGATCTTAAAGACATCATTAAATATGTGACCTTTAGTAAATCACTCAAATTATTGTAGGCTTCAGTTTCCTCATCTGTGAAAGGAAGAGTTTGATGTTAGTTGTCTGTAACTCTGTTTTAGATTTCTTATGATTTCTTTGATTAACTCTATTCTAGATTTCTTATGATAAAATTTTGTTTGAAAATTGGTAGATTTTAAATATTTGTAATGTTTTTGGTTAGAAAGATACAAAAGTGCAAAGTTTTGAAGGCAATTCAATCCTGTAAACAACTTTTTCCTAACCCTGAATATGTACCTTCCTACATAATGCCAGAGCAGAAGCCTAGGGTGGTTTTTTTGTGCAAGCATACACAGAATGTTAAGGGAAATAAACTCTGTGCCTGTTTAAGTCACCTGTTGAGAAAATAGGCAACTATTGACAAGTCTGATTCATGGCTGAGTGACTGCTCTGCTAGGCTTCACATGATCCCGACCGAGCAAAATCTTTGACCGCCTGCTAAACAGGGTCTGTTTGAAGTTTCTTTTTAACATTTCCAAAACGTTAATTCAGCAGGCTGTCTCCTCTGGGGTTCTCCATGTCACCAAACCAGCAGCTGTTGAAATCCATTCAGTTCAGCATGAAATGTTTTCATAAGTGCTTTTTTTTATTTGTGACAACAGCAAAGTAAATATAAGACTAAAATTCTACCTTATTCAACATTTATATGTGCTAAAACTGCTTCTGATTGTAGTGTACATTCACAATGCTTATTTGCAAGCATGAATACCGATGAACAGTTTTACTACTGAGGGTTTCAAATCAACCTTCCTGCACAATACACTGTAACTTGGATTTCTTTTTAAAATAATTCATACTGATCACTTTAAAGCAGTATTTCTTATGAAGCCCCTGATTTTTATGATTTTTGTGTCACAGATGTTTTGTACAGGATATGTTTAATTCTTCAGATGAGATTGTTAATTTTGCCTGATAATACAAATTTTTCGAACTTCCTACTTTAAAAGAATTAATACTGAGCATCCAAGCAAATAATTTAACAACATAAGTAATGTAAAATTCTTGAGGTCAAGAACTGAGGACTAGCAAACTCTGATGGCAAAGATAAGGCACATCAAGTTCTACAGATTACATTGACTTGTTTGAACAGAGCTGTACTCCTTAGAGTAAGGATCTTTTATTAATTGTAAGTAAAGCCCATATATATTTGCAGAGTTAACATGAGAACTGCTACGACTTCTCAACATGGATTGAACTGTCCCCTTCTCTGTTTATTCATGTTTTAAAAGACTTAAGTATAATTTTATTAGTTCATTAGCTTGCTTCATTCTTTGAGATGCATTTCACCTCCATATTATCAAATTTCACTACATGCAAAAAATTATCAGATCAACCCATTATACAGCTTAGCAGCATGAAGCCTTTTTTTCATCTACAGGGGGAATATTGTGTAAATCAAGCTCTTAGGTTTCAGTGGGAGGCAGAGGGTTGCATGGTGTCCATTTGTCAAGTTGATGGCACCGCAGTGAGGTTACATTAGCTTGTCTTTGAACAGAAGTGAAATCTTACGCGAATCTCCCTTTGCTGTCATTTACACTAACATCCATCCTCTTAAACCCAGGCCTCCGAGAAAAACAAAGTGATCGCACAATATAATCAGTCACTCAAGTTGTCTGTCATCTGTTTTCCTAAGGAAATGACTTTTAAGTTACTGGGGCAGAGAACTGTAGAAAATTAACAAAGGTTGTAGTAGTAAAAGTAGATGGAATTTTTTTAAACTGCAGATGTCTTTTGGAGAAGATTTTATATGCAGAATGCCAAAAAGGATTTTCCCCCTCTCTTTCATAATGGATCTCATAAAACGTATTTCTTCTCAAACAATAGACCTACTGCTGTTCACAACTGGAATCTTTCTTGCTTAATGTGAGTACATATTAATGCTCAAAAAAAAAAAAACCACACACTTTTCTGTTAAAGTTTTTTTTGTCAGTCTATAAAACTCTCCAGCTCAGTAGGCCTTTGACAATTAGCTCTCCACCTTTCAGTTGTGAGCTATCTGAATTTCAGTTATTTAAGGGTAAATCTTGCATGTAGTCGGCTACTTGAGGGCAAATGGTACTTCAAATGTAAATTATTGGAAATTCATTACTTAATATTACACTGAGACAATTCCTTTAAAACCTAACTACATTGCCTATGATGGCCGATCTAAGTCTGGTGATCAAATTTGCAGGTTTTATTTCCCTAAGCCTGTTTTATGGGCTGAAACACTCAGGTCATTTGCACCCTGTCTCATTCATCATGAAGCAGTTAAACTCAGATTGTTAAACCAGAGAGATTAGCTGACAGTCAATAGTACATTTGATTAAGACCTCTTTGGGTTATATTTAACTCTATCCATCCCAATTGTATGGCATTTACAGCAAACTATATTTTTTGATGGAATTTAAAAGAAGTGGAAGGAGAGTTTTAAGACGAGGGGAAATAGGCTCTTCAGCAATGTGGTCAGTATTTGTTTAACATTTTCATTTGCTGTTTTGGTAATTAATACTGTAGTGAAGCCCTCTTAAATAAAAAGCAACTGGTCAACGTGCTTAAAGGACGTTTTCACGTTCGTTTCTGTAAACATATTTATTTAGCTTTATTATTTTTTTAACTAATAAATTTCAGGAAAAACCCCTTTCACTAGTAGTTTGTAAGAGCAGCGCTCATTCTTTTGCTGTAGAAGTTCTCTTAAGACTCGATAGACAAAGGTGGCCCTGTGTGGTGCACATTGGACTTCTAGGGAAGAATTGATAGACAAAATTGATCCAGACTTCTTAACATTTAAGAAAAAGAAATTTAGATATTTTTAGACAATAAATAAGTGGGTAGTTATTTGAATTATAGTTATATATGCGTTACAGAATGCTGCTGTTATTGACTCCAACCATGAAGTATTGAACATTGTGTTATACAAACTTTCTTCCTTCTCTTTTGAAACTTATGTGAACATTTGGAATTGATGAACTTCTAAGAGACCCAGAAGATCAATCTTTGTTTGTTTTTTTTTGGTACCAAGGATCGAACTCACAACCTCAGGCTTGCCAGGCAGGCGCTTATGCCACTGAGCTAAATCCCCGGCCACCAGAAGATCAATCTTGATTAGTTTATTTTCCTTAGCAAAGATTTTGATAGCCTAGAGTAGCTTTTTTGTCTTTTAAAGGATCCCTTATTTCCTCTGTTGAGGGATGAAATATTCTTAAAAGCAACTCGTAAATGAAATAGTGAAAAAGAGTTTAACTGAATCTTTCATTGTCACTAAGAAGACTTCAAATTTAGAAGACTGATATTTAATTGCCCTTTTCCTCATATTTCTTCACAGTTTAACCTCAAGGTGATTTTTAAAGTTATGGCTTAATTGGGTGGTCATTTTACCTTTGCTTTAGAGCCATTTATTATAGTTTTATTGAAACTTTATTTCCTCGAGCCATCAGAGACATAAGTGCTGGGATCTGTATGATAGAAAGCTATTTTATGATGAATCTGGTTTTCTAAACAGGAAATTTGATTCTATTTTTGTCTTTGAACACTCACAATTAGATACAAGCCTAATGTCAAAAACACTTTAAGGTTTCAGGGTAAAAAAAGTATGTCTTTTTTAATTTGGAATTTGAAACAATGTTTAAAAATTAAGGTATTTTAAAAGTTTATTTAAATAAGAATGCACTTACAGTACCCTGTTATGCTTTCAAGAAACCAAAAAAGTAGTATAAATTTTTCATTCATTGACACATACATTATTTAACAGTAATTGGGTACAAATTATATGTGAAAAAAACTGAAACTGCTTGATCGGGATTAAATAAATAAGCCTCACAAAATATTTTTTGTTTATAGAAAACTGATTTTTTTCCAAGCTATATAAGAATATTTCTGATTCTGAATTACTGATTTTTTTCAAATATTTTATCATAATCAGTAAATATAGGTTATGATTTATTACAAAACATTAATTGAATTTACAAGTTGATCTAATTGAAATTTATATTCTTCTTTGTAAATAAAGTTTAACCTCCTCACAATTTTTTCCAGTTTTGGTTTTCTTTTCCAGTGTCAGGTGTTATTCTGTAACAAGCCTTGTACAGCTACGTGTAAAGCTTTTAAGCTGAGTTAAAATGACTTAGGTGAGCAATTTATAAGAAAAATGTTTCTTTTCAAATTTTAAAGTGCAGCAAAATCAGGCAAGAATTGGACATTAAGCAAACAAATCAGAAACTCTCTTGTCACTTTCTTTATTAAATAGAAGGACACTTCTGTGTCTTAATATTAAAAAGGAGGAAGAAGTAAATTCATTACCCATAATCACTGCCGTGGTCAGGAGTCTTCTCTGTACTACAGAAGAATTACAAGTCATGCCTTCACTTCCTTACTCAATTCCCACGACTGAGCAGTGCTTAGCGAAGGGGGGATCACCAGGTTCCCTCTGCCGTTCCCGTCAGTACTCACTGACTCCCCTCCACTCCAGCTACCCGCCAGGGTTGATCAGAGGCATTGAGTCCAAGGTCCTTCCCAGATGTAATTTCTGGAGGATTATTTTCAAAGGGTGTTCTTTGCATTATTTCCCTGACCACAGGTAGTTCTGGCACCCGGATGGACAGGAGTGTCCGTAGTCCATGAAAATACTTCAGAGATGCAGCAGGTCAGAGGCCGGGAGCTTACTGCCTCCGTCCTCCCCAGGAGTTCAAAAGCCAGTGCAAAGGGACATTTGGAAATACTAAAGTTTTCTGAGGGCATTATAAAAGGCTTTCTTGTATTTCCAGTTTAAAGCAATGCTTTTGTTTTGGTTTTTTGCAGTGCTGAGGGTTAAAACCAGAGCTTTATACATGCTAAGCACGCTTCTCACTGAACGGAACCCCAAGCCCCAAACAATGCTTTTATGAGGAGATATGAATAATAGATTTGAGGAGAAAGAAAACTGATAAAAGAAATGATTTTCTAAAACTACATGCCAATGTTTGATAAAATAACTTTTATTTTTTTATTTTTTATTTTTATTTTTTATTTGTTTTGGTTCCAGGAATCAAACTAAGGACCTTGTGCTTGCCAGGCAGGTGCTGGGCCACTGAGCTATCGCCCCAGCCTTGTTTGAGTTTTACACAAATAGCTAATAATATGCAAAGCTAGTCTCCAGTGTTGAACAAGTTTGTGACATCTCCTGACATGTACAATTTGTTAATATTTCTTCTACTTATATGGTATTTTGAGTAGCCTAGGAAAAAAGTAATGTGGAGTAAAGAAAACTCTACTGTGTTATTCATATGTTCATTCATTTTAAATAAATCACATACAAATTTATTTTGCTGAGAGAGGTCCTAATGCCAAAATTAAAGTTTTCATGTTTACTTTTAATGACTCAGCCTAACTATTTCATTGATTTAATAAGAAATTTTGCTGTGGTAAACCTTGGGGATAGATGTAGTGAAAAAACATGATTCTGGTGTTACTGAGTTCACACAGTCTGTAAGAGGAAAGGTATTATGTACTTAGCTGGCAAAGTTTCAGCTGAGCTACTGTAACAGCAGCCTCATTTTACCCGCTTCTCTCTAGGCTCCTTAGGGAAAAAGCCAAGATGGTGAACGGTGTACCCTAAAGTTCCCGTCAGCCTCTTCTCCTCCCACACACACAGCCTATGGCTTTGGCCAAACCACCTAATTTCCTTTGTGCTTTCCTGACTGTTTATTTTGTTCTTGATTTTTTCCCCTTGTTTTGGACAGCCTTCTTCCCATGTTTGCCTACCATAGTTATATTCATTCCTGAAACCTCACTGCAAAGGAGAGGTTGCCCTTATGTTGAAGATTTTTTTTTAACATTCCCTGGCCGCCTCAGATTTTTCCCTCCACTGACACACACCACACACTTTGCATTTGTCTTGTGATGCCACTTAGTAACTGGATTATAAACTCAAGCACAGAGTACCCATCTTAGAACAGATTCACTGCTTGTGTCTTGTATTAAATGATAATTCAGAACAAATAATTTACTTTAAGAGATATAGTTCTTGAACAGCATAAAGTCAACAAAAGAACATTTTTAAAAATTACATGTCCTGCATCAAAAGAAATCACCAACAGAGTGAAAAGAAAATCCATGAATTGAGAAAATATTTTAGCCAACTGTCCCTCAGACAGAGAATTTTTTTTATATATATAAAGAATTGAAAAATATCAGGCCCTCCCCAAATGCAAAGGCCCAATCCAAAAATGGGCATCTGAGATGGATACACACTTCTCAGATAAAGAAATACAAATGGCAAATAAATATATGAAAAAATGTTCAACATCACTGGTCATTCAAGAGATGCAAATTAAAACAACACTAAGATTCCATCTCATCGCACAAAGAATGACTCTCATCAAGAAATCAACCAATAACAAATCCTGGTGGGACTGTGAGGAAAAGGAACCCTTCTCCACTGCTGGTGGGAGTGTGGACTGGTGAAACCACTGTGGAAATCAGTGTGGCGGTTCGTCAAAAACCTAGGTTTGGAGGTCCCATTCAACCCAGCTATTCTTCTGGGTGTTTTCCCAGAAGAAATAAAACATCATACCACAGTGATATATGTGCACCCATTTTTATAGCAGCACAATTTGTAATAGCCAGATCTTGGAAACAACCCAAGTGACCATGAACCACAGAATGGATAAAGAGATGTATTTTTATATAGTGGAGTATTACTTAGCTATAAAGAAGGGTAAACTCAAGGCTTTCATAGGTAAATGGATGCAACTTGAGACCATACTTATAAGTGAAATAAATCAGACTTGCATGTGTAAACACTGTATTGTCTCTCTAGTGTAAAAAACTGAAAGAGTAAATAAGGTCCAAAATGTACAATAGATATTGTGAAAACGAAAGGGGAAGAAACTGTTCAAAAGGAGAGAACAACTGGGTTGGAGGAAAAGAGAAAAGAATGAAGGGAAAAGATTGTATATATGTGATAATTATACTACTAATCTCTGTTAGCTCATCCAAAAGAACATTTTGTGCTTTCATTGTTTGATATTTTTTATGCTTATTTCTTTTAATCTGAGCAACTACTCTGAAGATAACAATAGGCAATATATTAATTTGTTAATCTATTATTTTGTTTTAAAATTCTATATCATTGTTTTTATTCTTTTTTTCATTTTAAAATTTAAAAAAAATTATGTTCTAGGCAGGGTGGTGCATGCCCATAATCCCAGCACTTGGGAGGCTGAGGCAGGAGGATTGGTACAAGTTCAAGGCCAGCCTGGACCACATAGCGAGTTCAAGGCCAGCCTGTACTACATAGTGAGACTTTGTCTCAAAAAAGTAAAAAACACACAAACATTACATGTAATTGCAGTTGTTGGCTGAGGAATGCATGATGATATTCAGATTATCAGGGAATATTCTGGTAGTGCTAGCTTCTGTGCCAAGTTTTGGTTTTTGTCTTTTTTTTCCTTTTTCTTCTTTATCTGTGAAAATAGAATATGTATATTTGAATTTTCTCTTGGAAGAAGGATCGAGTGTAATTAAATGTAAAATTATCAACTAATTAGTAAAGTATGGAAAAAGTAAATAGCTTAACATAATTTCTCTTACATCTCATGGTTAGTGGTCAGCCCTGTTATTTTTAAAAAAGAAAATGCCATGGGAAATTTATACTAACTTCCACTGTGCCCAGAGTCTGAGTTTGTAATCGTCATCCAGCAATGAGTGATTCCTTCAAGTTCTACAGTGAGCTGGAAGCAGAACAAGGCATCACAGGTTGAATGTTTCTTAACATACAGCAAGAGCTGTAAACAGGAATAACCTGGTTGTTTGTAAGTGACACCAGTAATCCACCTTGAAAATAAAATACTATACATACTCTTATTCTAAGTAATAAATAAGTTTTGTAGAACATTTAACCCTCATGTATTGGAATACATGTAACAAAAATCCATTTATTAATCAGGTTCTACACTGCAGAATTTCCAGAGTTTTATTTCTGCCCTCGAAAGAAAGTCTTAGAGACTGAGACTACCACATCCACCCCGCTGACTCTTCTTGCTTGCAACAGAAATACATACTGAGAACCAGCACTTGCCTTTTAACATTTCAAGGGTATTGTGTTAACTTGTACTAGATTCCAGTGCTTTGTAGCAACTCTAGGAGCAGCTTCAGAGCAGAGCCTTCTTCCATTCTTCCTTACTCATAAATATCAAACTTTTAAAATTATTTTCATATTATGTCATTATGTTGGCTTTCAAAATCTTACATTTATTGGCAGCGTCCAAAAGGATCTTTGCTAGGTGCACAGGGACTTGGTGACCTCATGGTCATTGTCATGCTTGTTCTTGTTTGAAATGTAGCATTTTAAATTGTTGTTGACACTAAAAGTTAACACTAATTACATCTTAATGTGAGACCAACTCTGAACATGACTATTTTTCTTCTCCTCATGAATGTGCTCCCTTGCTGACACTGGCTGAAACCAAATCCTTAGCTTTTAAAATAAAAGGGCTAGCAAAGCAAGGACTCTAAGCAGCACTTCAGTCAAACTTCGATACCAAATATAGCAGGGGGAGATGGGAGCTGCGTGTGGGCAAGGCCTCAGCGTGTCCCACGCAGTTAATCTCCAAGTCCTGCATATCAATCACACCTCCTTCACATACCTGGCCTGGAGCCTTAATGGAATTCCTCCTCATTACTGCAGTGACGGCTTACTTCCTCTGTTTTTCCAGTTGGCTCCTCATCGTGCCAGCTTCTTCAAGGAGCAGTTTTCTTACCTAAGCAACACTGTAATGTCGTAATATATGCTGACAGTTCATTTATATGGTGCTTCTTGTTCCAAATGTTTTTATGTTCAATTACTGAAATTTAATCATCAGGAGAGATGGAGCTTTCTCTTAATCATGCAGCTTTGCTTCAATGTTGTTAACAGGACATGACTGAAATATAAGATTTCAAAGGTTTAAAAATTCAGTATCAAAAAGATTTATTAAGCTTTGAACTGATCACCTTTGAAATCATAGATAAGGGCTGTGTAAATGGTCACATATAAATCATATATTTAAGCGTAGTTTGTCTGAAATTATAACAAACCAAGTCAGTGATGGCTCATGATTGTCTAGACAATTTGTGAGGCTTTTCTTTCTTCATGATTTTTTCCAGTTCTTACGGAGATGCTTTTTGGTTTTATTTTACAGCCTCGTCTTTCCTTAATGTTATGTTGTTAAAATTCTTTCCAGTCAACTGATGCTTTTTAATCTGTTATCAGAATGTTGAAAACATACTTTCTGTTACTCCATTTTTATGGTACTAGAAATTGAAACCCAAAAAAAGAAAGTATTCTCTAAAGTGTCGCTTGTTTGGGCTTTCACATTCTTTTGGTAGCCACTGATTACTATATGTATGGGGCTTTGAAAAATTCTTGTGTAAGGTATAAAACAAATATTAAATATTATTTTTGGTTCTGATACAAGGAAATTATAAGAGGTATGGAGCTCTGTTTAGGTTTCTTTGTAGGGAAAACCACCTAGTAAGCCGCTTTGGTCATCTAAATAGCACCAATACTTTACACTGAACCTTGGTTTAAGATACAGTAGTTGATCCTGAGTTACTGTGTTCCTACAAATGAAGGTGCTTAGTTTATTTTTGAGTGGTTTTAACCAGTTAATAAAGTACAAATGAAATACTGCAATCTACTACTGCATTGCAGTAAAATTTCTGTGCTATAATTAGTGATTCTTGATTTTTCTGTGAAAATAATTTTAATAGTATATATAGCTTGTGACCCAAATTACAAAGACTCCTATTAAAGATAAACCTTAAAGGACTGGATGTTTGGCTCAGTGATAGACCACTTGCCTAGCATGCATGAGATCTTAGGTTCAACCTCCAGTACTACAAAATTAAAATGAAACATTTCAAAATGTTCAAAATGTACATTTTTATCCCAGGTTGTCCATATTAAATGGAAAGTGCTTACTGAAGTGACTTTGGTGACTCTAGTTGGGAGGGGTGTCCCAGGCGTGGGAGTTTGCAGCACTGTGCTGGGACCTGTGCAGTGGTTCACAAAAAGCAAAGGCATTGTTCTAGAATTACGTTGTGAGTGCTAAAGTAGGCTAAAATTTTTTGTTAGATGTCTATTAAATTTTTTTAAAATTTTATTTTAAAGAGAATAAAACAAAAGAGGGCAGTACAGAGCAGATCAGAACAGGACAACAGAGGCAACACAGTACTTTACATTAAGACAACTGGACATTAACAGTAGCTATCACAATATCTCTTTCTCTGCTATGGTTGAGCATAGTTTCAAATACAATAATATCAAACATAACAAAATAGTATAAAGCCATGCAAAGAGTGAAAGAATTACAGGGCTTTCTGAACCGAATAACAGAAAATGATCAATGGGTACTATAATATCTCATTTTCGATAGAAAAATTTTGTTTAAACTATCACACATATTCAAATCCCAATAAGACACAATGTGATAGATAGAACCAATGGTAGTAGACGAATAGAAGCATGGTAGGATTTCTAAGAAGGATGATACTAAATCAGCGATAAGTCTATTAAATTTTTTTAAGTAAAAAAAAATTTTGCATCCTGAGTTTTTTGTTGTCTTTATTATTTTTTGAAATCACAACCAGTAGCAAGGGTGGCCCCAGGGGGAATTTTCCAGAACTCCAGTCAGGGCGTTGATCAGCCAGCTCAGCCCCAGACTCCCCACAGTGTGAGCACAGGCTGCTTGCTTAACTGCAGTGAGGTGTGTAACCCCTACCTGTTGAAGGAGCAGGGATTAGATGAGATGAAGTGTATGGGGTGCACTTGGTGTGTGGAGAGGAGCTTCAACATGATAGAGGCCAGAGCAGCGAGCAGCTTTCCAGGTATAAAAGCAAAGTTAAATAAAAGGAAAAAGAATCGCACCTTGGATAGCACTCAAAGACTATCTGTACCCAGGCTGACTGCACAGTAGGGAAACTACTCAGAACGTGGCCCACCTACTGCACTAGACCCAAAGAAAAACAAACGTTCTGCCCTATAGAGTTGTTTTAGGAGGAGGGAATTTTTTGAGTCAGACAAACTCTGATTCATCCCTAAGACTCACTAGTCACATGCAGTGAAAATTCATTATAATGTTCCCACAAGCAGTATTTCCTACCTTTAAGAATCACAGCTGAAAATTCAACCATTGAGTGTTTTCCCATATTCCTGAAATATGGTTCTCTTTAAAACAAATTTAAGTTATTCGTATAGTTATCTAATCTGTTATTATACTCTACGCTGGAGTATTGGTATATAACCAACATACATAGAAATTATCCTTTGGTTGGACAACATTAAGTGTAGGTCTGCAAAAATACCTTTTAACTCGAGAAAATTTTACTTGGTTTATCCTCCAAAGTAGTATCAGTTTGCCTTAGTTTAATTCAAATGCTTATTCCAAAATCAGCAATTAGAAGGGATGCTAGGCAGTGACTCTCAGACTTGATAAGTGGCGCAAAATTCCCATGTGCGCCCGTTAAGTACACAGATTTCAGAGACTGAATAGGTCTGGGGTAGAACTTGAGAATTTGCCTTTCTAACAAATTCTTCCCTGGATGCAGGGGCTATTGCTCCAGAAGCTATCTTTTCTACCATTCCAAACCTTCTAGTGCAACTCTGTTAAGATTTTTGTAAGATTCTTTTCATGGAGATGATTATCTGCTCTGTATACATGGCTGTCTATTATTTGCATTCAAGGATATTCAAGGAAAATTAAAGCAGAACTGGCTCTGTTAATATGAGATATAGTAGATTTTGGAGCAAAGAATATTACTAGTGATAAACAAAATCATTTCATATTAATAAAGGGGTTATTAAGCCCCCTAAATATTTATGCACCTTATAGCAAAGCTTCAAAATACAAAAAGCAAAAATCTATAGAACAGCAAAAAGAAATGGACAAATTTGCTATTATAGACAGAGATTCCACCCCATCATGCACACACCACTTATAAATGGAGAGGACATGTCAACAGAAAATTACTAAAGGTATAAAAGACTTGAACAACACTATTAACCAACATGATTAAATTAATATTTATGGAGCACTCCACCATTATATGCATCATTTTCAAGGGCAAATGGAAAATTTATCTCTACAGACTATATTTTATACCATCACACAGTCTCAAAAAGTGTAGAGTTCCAAGTCATACAAACTATGTTCTGCCACAGTGAGGTTAAATTAAAACAAATAAAGTATGATGGTTCCTCAAAAATTAAAAATAAAATTATGACCCAGCAATTCCATTTGCGCATATACTATAACCCCAGAAGAACTAAAAAGTAGGAACTTGATCAGACATCTGTACAGTCATGTTCACAGCAGTGTTATTCACAGTAACCAAAAGGCAGAAGTATATCCATCTATTGGTTGATATCCAAGCTACCTCAGTGAATGAGTAGATAAACAAAATATGTATTACATACAATGGAATATTATTCAGCCTTGAAAAGGAAGGAATGTCTGCCACATTGTACAACATGGGGAAGCCTTGAGGCTGTTCTGTGGAGTGAAATAAGCTAGTCACAAAAAAGACAAATACTGTATGATTCCAGTTTTGTGAGGTTCCTAGGGAAATCAGGTTCATAAAGACAGAAGTGAAGCAGTGATTGCCAGGGGTTCTGGGGAGGGAGGGATGCTCCGGGTTCACACTCTGTGGACACAGCGCTTCAGTTTGGGGAGATGAAAACAGTTCTGGAAATACACGGTGTGAATGCTCTTAACACTGCTGAGCTGTATACTTAAAAATAGTAAATTTTGTAGAAAGGATGTTTTACCCCAATACATACTGAAACAAGACACACGGTAGCCCACACCTGAGGCCACAGGGCTGCTGGATGTTAGCTCCTGCTGCCCACCATAGCCTGGGCACTGGGAGGCCTCTGTGACTCAGCTGCCCCAACCTGTCCCGTCAACGGCCTAGTAAATCCTTGGAGAACCTGAGCCACCCTAGGCCCCTGTTGTCTCTTCAGGGCTTTTGTCTTTCCTGAGGCTGCTAGTTTGTGCTTGCTGGGCAATTTTCTAAAACTAGAACCAAATGTTTGTGGACGATAAAATGCATAATGTAAAATTATACAGAAAAGCTAAGGAATGATTAACACAAAAATCAAGGTAGTAGTTACTACTTACAGGAAGGGAGTGGAAGGTATTTGGGGAAGAGAATTCTAAGAACTTCCAAAGTACTAGTAATGTTTACTTAATCTGGGCAGTGGGATATTTATTTGGCTGTGTATGTGTGTGTGTTTTAAATTATATGTATAATTTAAATTATACATACCCATTTGTTGGGCTGCAATATACTTTTTAGAACAAGAATTTTAAAAGCTTTCATTATTTAAATGACATTAGAGTGAATGCAGCTCAAGTGTGGCAAACTCTTTATGTCAACTTGACTTTTCAGCATCACACTGAACTTCCTTCTCCGTGTACGTTGGTTTGCTTTATACTTCACTGGAAATAATCACTTCATTCTCTTTGTGTAGATTTTTCGGCCTGCCTTTGCTAGACAATACTTCCAGTTTGGTTCCCACAGATTTGTGTGTTTATTTGGCAACAAAGATTTCTTAAAGTAAACCAGTTATATTTGAGTTTGTGATTATAATCTTTTGTGGGCATTACTTGTAATAAACTGCAAAAGCTTTCTAAGTCATCTGTTGGATATTCTCATACCATGGCTATATGTTAATTCCATATGTGTAATTTTGGGGCTTTAAAATCATAGAATCTTTTTTCTCTACACATTTTATGCATATTATATTTCCAAATGCTGATGAATAGTCTCAAATCCATAACAGAATCGTTCTGTGTCATCACCAAACCTACTAGATATAAATATGCCTATCCCGTCAGACCTCTGTTGAAGTGTGTTTACTTAATTTGTGTCTACCATTTGGTTTTGAGATCCCTGGGATCAAAGATTGTGTGTTATTTCTTAATCTCTGCACCACAAGCTCACACCTGTATGTTGGAAAAGTAAAAGCCGCAGACAGAGGAAAGCGTGTGGGGCTACTCCAGCACGGACAGTGCTGTGGACAGTGGGCAGGGAGGGGCAGCAGGCACAAGACCAGAGGAGCATGGGGGTGGATTAACCCTCAGCTGCCACTTGTAGGCCTTTGAACTGTGTTTGGTAGAGTGGGGAACAGTGGAAGTCTCTTGTGTGCGAAAACTAACCCTCCGCATCGGAGTTAAATGACGTGGGAGTGGGCGAGATAGCAAGCCGGGAAAGCAGGAAGCAGGGAAAGCTGGCTGAAAGGGGAGCAAGGCCGGGGCAACTGTGAACGGTCCGCATTTCTCTGAAGCCTTCATTTCAATTATCAGTGCTCCAGAAGATGTTTTGGGAGGGCTGTAATGGATGTAAGACTTTTCAGAAGCTTTGGAGCAGATCGTTTTATTTCAAATACACTCCGTAAAGTGTTCCTCTGAGGTTCACACACACGCGATATTGAAGTTTGTCCTTATTAGAAAACATCGTGCTGCACATTTTGGCCATTGTCATTAATTTCAAATGTGGTCATTCTTGGGGCCAGTTTTTCTTAAGTGCTTGTTTAATCCATCGCTCTGCTGTGTAGCAGTTTTCACTTTTCTATCAAAGACTAATTTTTTAAAAACCTAAAATGCAGCACAGATGCCACCTCTTTCCTGTGGGGCAGTGGGGTGGGGGGTCAAAGGAGATCGTGCACAATGGGGCAGGGGTTCGGGAGGAACAGCCGGGGAGGCCCAGCCTCAGCCATGGAGTGCGGGCTCCTTGGAAGCTTTCTCTTCCTGTCCTCAGTTTCGCTGAGAAAAATCTGACAAGCTGATACAGGAATGATATCAAAAATTCAAGCAAACCATTCAAAAATTAAGAAACAATTTGGACAGATTTGGACAAGAGCAGGGTATGTAGCTCAGTATAAAGGCTCTGAGTCAATCTCTTGTGTTCCAAAAATAAATAAATTGAAAAACTTTGGAAACATTTGAACTTTTTTTATGGATGACAATGATGTGGTTTTTTTTTTTTTTTTTTTGGAAGAACTCTTACCCTTTGGAGATTAGTATGAAAACATTTGCAGTGGAATGCTGTAGTAGTTGGAAGTTGTTTTAAATTAATTCCGAGTTGGGAGTGTGGGTGAGGGGAGGGTGAAACCAAAATTGATGAGGAGCTGACAGTTGGAGCTGAGGTCTACAGGGGACCATTGCACTTCATTTGCATGTTTGAATTCTTTCCTAATACGTTTAGAAAAACAAACAAGATTCAGGGAACTGGTTCAGTTACTTAAATTCATAGATCTTTGATTAGTGAATAAAAATACAGCCATCCATCAATAGAAACCATATGTCTAAGTTACCTATCTGTCTACCTTTGAAAAAGTTTGACTTTTTCAAAAATTTAAAATGAGTTTTAAAAATTCTTAATGATTGTTTTAAGTGAAGGAATTGAGGAAAAGGCTTAAAAATGAGACAGAGGTGAGATATACAAAATGCATATGGTGAATTCTATACATTTACTAGAGATGAATCATGAATTGCCCATTAACTTCCTGCCAGCCCCAGTAAAACAAAGAACATAATCACTTTAATGAATCAGCATCATTTGGTACATCTAGGTATCAAGTGACTTGAAACATACTCCTGGAAATAGCTGTATCGTCAAGAACCAGGCGTGATGGTGCATGCCTGTAATCCCAGCACTTGGGAGGCTGAGGCAGGAAGATCACCATGAATCAAAGGCTAAACTGGGCTACATAGAGAGTTCAAGGCAGGCCTGAGTGACACAGGTGGAGGCTTTGTCTCTAAAACCAACCAAACAATCAAATAAACAACTAGCAGGTTTAGAGTATCTACTGAGCATCAGGTATTATGCTAGATGCTCACATTGTCTTTACCCTTCTCAACCCATTACTAATAATGTTTTATTTTTAAGTTTGCTTTAGAATATGTCTTTAAACAACATTGTCACCTGGATGTTATGGCATGTACACTGTGGTACCAGCACTTGGGAGGTCGAGGCAGGAGGATTGCGAGTTCCAGACTCACCTAGGCTACATGGTAGTTTACCCATGGCCAGCCAAGGGTAAATTGCAAGATGCTGTCTCAGAGAAACAAACAAACAAAAAAATATATCCTCCAATTCTGCAAAGTTGCACATTCCTTATGTGCCTATTGTATTTTTCTTAATATATATACTTCTGACATTTGCACTGCATTTTAGTATAATGTTTAGCATTAAACAGTAGATACTTGGTCGTGATTGACTTCTGAATGAGGATAATGACTTTTTCTTTAGACAAAGTTATCCAAATGGTGCTTATTCTCCATATTTTCAACTTTATATCTCTATATCTTCTGACTCAGCAGTCCTCTTCTGTCACAAAAGCTGCTTTTGCTCAGGCATCCCCTGCCTCAAAGAAGAGCAGCAAGAGCCATCTAGTTGTCTTAAGGCAGACACCTGCCTGCTTTTCTGACTGCCCTGGGCCACCTCGTCGTCCTAGCACCCTGGTCCTCTTTAGCAGAACTGCCCTGGGGAACACAGTCACCTTCAGCCTATCAAAGCTGTTACTTCTGTACCTGCATCTGTCCTCCTCCAATCCAATCGTGTCATTCACCACTTCAAAATGCTTTCAATGAAGTGGCCTGCAAGTTTTTGGACTGTGACTCACAATGAAAAACAAATTTGGGCAGGGGATACAGCTCAGTGTCACAGTACCTGCCTGGCAGAGGCATCGTCCTGAGATCAATAACCAGCACCCAAAAAAGCCAAAACAAACAAACCAAAAAAACTAAACAAAACAAAAAAACCCAAACAAACAAAAAGAAACTTATTATCATGGCCCAATACATAAATAAGTACAAACAAACTTCACATTTTCCTGTTCTGTCTTATCCTGTTGTATTTTGACCTCTTGAAAAGCACTTCTGGCTGAATGACACCCGTGAAAGTGATTTCAGAGCCAGTAGGTGACGTCCCACAGTGGCAGAGCCTAACTTCTGAGGGTTCTTGTGGTGCAGCAGTGGAAACTGTCATCTGAGAAGGGATGATGGGCTCTTCATATTCTGCCACCTGCTTGCTTCTGGTCCCTGTCATTTGCTGACCTAACCCTTCTAAACCTTAGTGTCCCAGTTCCTTTGCCTCCTGCTCTCCGTCCCCATCTGCCTGCTTAATTCCAGCCCTTCGGGCCAGCTCCAGTGTTATGTCCTCCAGGAGGTATCAAACTGATGGCATTTATAGCAAATGTTTGTCACGTGACTCACTGTTCTAACTCCTGCTTGTGAGTTATTTAAGGTCCAGTTGCCAGAATAGGTGCTCCAAAAGATTTAACTCACGTCCACGCATTTGTAGTGTAGGGCTGAAATAGCATACACTTAATGTTCTCTCTCTCTTCAAATTTCTGCGGTTTCGTACATTTGTCTTCATCTATCCACTGAGCCTTTGACCAGCAGGTCATCCATGGGTGCAAGTGCCGTGTCTTTAGAGTTATGAGGAGAGTCCAGCCTGCGTACACCCAATCATCTGACAACGCCCAGGTGGCAGTGCACTGACATACTGTTGTCTGCCTCAGTATTTTTATATTGTTAGTTCGTTTTCAGCGATGGCTGTTTTTAAAGCTTAGTATAGTCCCTCATTTCCTATTGTTGGAAGTGTACTGGATCAGATAAAGGTGATACAGCTATGATCAAGGAAACACTTTTAATTTGAGTAACAGTAGCAATACCAAGTCACAGGACATCAATCAAAGTAGAAAGGCAGAAAGTAAATTCGTTGAAAACCAACGAATGTATTTTATTCTATAGCAGGTGACCGAAAGTGTTATGATTCCTGGGAAACAGAGTGGATGTGGGTAAATAGGTTTTAATTTCAGTTGACTATTTCTGTTTACAAGTAGCAATGACCCACAGCAGGTAAATATTTCTTGGAAGAGCATTGTAAGGTAAAAAATACTGCTCAAGTGTTCTCCATGTGAGTTGTTCTGTAATAATACCACATCCATGTCAGATATATCTTCTTAGACATATTAGATGGGTTTGGTAAGTCCTGTTCAGGCTGGGCTGAGGTCATTCATTGCTCTTCTGATAGCGTGTGTTCTTCATAAGAAAACAAAATAGCCCACTCAGCTCCTATTGGCTACAATAAACAACAGTAAATATAATTTCCTGTTTAGAATGAGAGTTCCTAAACTGATGTTAGCCAGTTTCTAAAACTCAATAATCATGTACACATACTATGATTTGTGGTGCTCACTTCAGAATGTTTGAGTCAGGGCCGGGGATTTAGCTTAGCGGCATAAGCACCTGCCTTGCAAGCTCACAGTACCAATTAAAAAAAAAAAGAATGTTTGAGTCGCTCATGAATTAAAGTTTCAGTGTTGTCACATTGTAACTTAATTTCATACAATCTCTTTTTGGTTCATAAGTCTGTGAATGAATAATAAAATAAGAGATAGAATGAAAAGTAAATTGGTTTAGTAATTAGGGAGCCTGAATTCTAATCTGTGTTCTGCTTCTGAACTGGTGTGGCCACAGCATTTCATTTACCATCTTTGGTTATCAGGTGGCTGATCTATAAAATGGAGGAATTAAAACCACAGTATTACGCTTTTCAGAAGGGAGCAGCCATCATCCCTGTGTGTGCCAGTGAAATTTTTTGCCAGGCTACAGCGTCCTCTGTTTGGAAACAAAGAAATCTCCTCTGACTGTAAATTCGAATATCAGTGAGAAAATCCTTTGTTAATTTAAATAAGTTTAATAGATAGTTTTGATTCAGTTTTCTAGATTTCTTTCATATAGAAGATGTGGAATCTCCAAGGTTTTTAAGAGATCACAAAAATGTAACAAACTTCAAACACTAAAATATCATCCTTTGAAATAATAGTATATGTGGCTCTGTGAATCTGCTGAATTTACAAATGCATTTACTAAATCCACGATCTGTAGTGAATAAGGATACTTGTATGTTGTCTGTCTCAGCTACTAGAGCTCAGAAGCAAATTAAGTTTCTACTCATCCATTACATTCTGAACTGTGAAAACTAGGAAGTTTGAAAACAGGTAATAATCTAAGAAGCATCAAAGCAAATAAAATTGTTAGAGGCTGTTCCATTGAAAAACCAAACAAAATAACCTCTCACTGAAATATGATGTAATGCAGGAAAATGTACCTAAGTGTGTACTTGGTACAATTTCACAAGCTGAACACATCTGTGTAATCAGTATCTTAGGGATATACTAGATCCTAGAAGCCCTCCACCTCACTGTGCTTTTTACCCAAGGGTTATTACTGTTCTGTCTTCTAACATTATAATTCAGCTGTATTTGATTTTCTGCTATGGCCATACCACCCTGCACATGCCCAATCTCATCTGATTTTATACTTGATGTAAGTGAGCTCTTTAGGTACTGTTTTGTATCTGCTTTTTTTTTCCACTTAATATTACATCTGTATGTAGTGTTGAGTGTACAAGCAGTTATAAGCCTTCTTGTGGCTGTATAATATTCCATTATGTGACCATCTCATACTTTTCTACCTTTTGGCTGTTATAAGTGCAATGTACATTCATATATATCTGTTGTGTACATTCATACAAACTTATTTCATTGTACGATTCTGGAAAAGATAGCCATAATCATGTGCATCACCCAATGCAGAATTTGCCAACAAAAACAAAATTTTGCCACTTATGCTTGTGAATCAAATCCTTATCAAATGTTGTTTGAACCGAGGTGCCACTATATATCTGTTAGCTAATGTATGTATCCATTTCTATTGGGGAGATATTTGTTCATGTACCCTTTCCTACTACTTTAGTATATAGGTTATTCATTTGTTGAAAGGTTGAATGGAGATTAGCTTTATAAATATCAAAAGCATGGGTTAACTTAGGTTTAAATCAGCCTACTTGCTTCTCTTCTCTGTTAACAAATGCACTCATTAAAGGCACAGAGCACACCCGTGTGAGGAGTGGCAGGATGAAGTTGGGAAACACTGATCCTGAACCACCCTTAGACGTGGAAAGTGGTTGGTTGTGCTTTCGTGTGTGAATAGAGCAGCAGACTGAGTAGAAAGTGTTGAAGGTCTTTCTATTCTTCAGGAAAAGTAGTTTCAGATCCACCAAGATTTTTCCTAGTGCTCTTATCTAAAGTATTGTAGTAAATTGACAGGATTAGATCATGAAACAACCCATCTCCCAAACTAACTTACCTTCCTTTTATTTACTTGCCATAAGATAAAATATCCCCCTTTCTGCCCTCACATATGTAGTTCTGTGCGTGGGCAGACATTTCAAGAGGAAAATGCCTGTGGACTCTAGGGACTGTTAAAGACCTCTCCTTTTTCAGATATTCCCTCCTCCTTAAGCTTTCCAGGTTTGTTTTTTTTTTTTTTTTTTTTAGCCAGTTGGACCGCATACCTCAATAAATTATTAAAGGATTTATAGTTCATAAATCACTCTTGCAGACAATATTTCATTTGCTTATCTTAGCAAGTCTCTGAGGTGGGCAAGAAAGGTTGTGTGGCTTGCAAAGTGCTTAAAACGGTATGTTCCAATTTGTAGAGTAGCACCTGTAGTAACAGATCTTTTGGTGGATTATTTATTGTTTGTGTGACTGGAAATCTCCAGACTTCTTGCTATGTTCCCCTTCACTGTCTTCCTCTTTTCTCTGTGTGTCTTTGTGAGGCCACCAGTAGAATGCTGCACAAAGCTTTCTCACAATTGGGTCACCTTCAGATCCACCTTTTAATTTTATCTTTCAGTGAGTAAGCACTTAATGCTTTTGAGGGTGCTATGTTAGAAAGTGTAGCCCAGGCAGTAGCTCATCATATGGCATCAGTGGCAAATCTAAGCCTCAGCACTACTGTCTTCCAGGTGACAGTTCAGACCACGTGGCCACACTGAGCAGGGGACTCCCTTTGGGAGAGGTGCTGGCCACTCATGGGGTCCCTCTGGCTTCCTTCAAGCCCATATATCTGAGCCCTGCAAAAACTCCAAGCAAACCTGTCCCTTGGTCGTGAGGCATGTGGATTTCTGCCTCATGTTCAAACCAGGTGACAGCCCACATGAACTTGGACAGGATGGCTCTTTAAAAGAGCATATTGCACAGCCGCTCTGCTGTCCTTTGAGTGTGTGGAGGGTCCATCATGTGCCATGTGTCCAGCCTACACATTTCTTTTCCACAGAAGTATCATTTGACCTGGGATTCTCAGAGAGTCTTAAATGTGTTTTCTCCAGTATGCAGCATTAATTAAGTACTCCAGAGACAGAGAAGTCTCATTTAGACTAAAGTAGAGAACACTTTTAATGAAAAGCACCTCTGCCCATCTGCAGCCACATCAGCCAGGGCCGTGGGCTTTCTTGCTGTCCTCACTGGCCGGCTCCTGGGCTGCAGCGCTGTCAATGCCATAACTCACTATTATTGGAAGACTGACGGTTTTACATAAGCACTTCTTTCTCCATCCCGCTGGCTTTCACCTTGTCTATTACAAATTATGTAGCATACCATATTCTTTTCAAAATAAGTTAAAACTAAGAGAAGATGCCGTAGTACAGGGTTTCATTTCTAAAACTCACTGCTGAGTCATTTCCCCTTTATAACTAGGCTAGTTTTCACCAATATCTTTGATTACCCTAGTTCTTTTTAATAAAGCTCATTTTTATTGACTTACTTTCTACTTAATGAATTCTTCTTGGTGAAAAAAGGAGCTTGCTGGCCCAGCATATAAAATGACCCTGAGTTTTAGCTGAAGGTGGGCTGCATTTTTCGTCTCCATTGTCAGTTAGCAGTATATGTTTCTTGCTTTTTTATGCTGAACCTTAAAGAAAATTCTCTTTGTAAAGCTAGAATGTTATATGATAATTTTTTCCTAACATATATATTTTTTTCGTTAATGGTTTTCTCATAGTGCATATTCATACCTAACCATATGGACTGAAGAATAAACAAGCAAAGACAAAGCAAAGTTTTCCTGGTTTATGCTTTGATGTGAAGTTAACTTTCCATTAGTAGATCCTGCCAGTCCTTTTCTCCCAGTATCCACTCCTCCTACCTGTAATCCTGTGTGACTCACAGTTACATCTTCATACTAATAATTAATCCATTACTGGTACTGTTTTGATTAGGTGTTACCAAGCTGGAAATGCTATTATTAAGCTTTATTTTAAACACAGTGTTGTCTCTTAACACTTCAGGTTTTCGTCTCACGTTTTGACAACTTTCCCCTTCCCACCCAATTCTAGTACACTACTGCCTTGTCCTATCACACCACACACTGCCATTCTGTGTTCCCTTGCTACCTCTCCACTCCCAGTTTTGGTTAAGAGCACAGGCTTTAGCTGACATAGTGTAGGTACATAATATCTGACACATTCCAAGGTAAGTCCCCTAAGCTGTCTTTCATTGGTCCTGTCTTACATTGCCAAAAACATACCCACATGACCTGTTGCAGTACTTTGCTTTCTGGCCTGGTAACTGCTGTTAGAATGTACATATGAGAGCACACCAACTTATCTATGTTTTAGCTGGAATTTCCCTCTTCCTCTTCCTCCTCATCCTTTAATCACAGAAGCAACAATCGGGCTGGAGATTTAGCTCAGTGGCATAAACGCCTGCCTTGCAAGCGCCCAGTCATGAGTTCGATCCCTGGTACAAAAAAAAAAAAAAAAAAAAAAAAAAAAAAAAAAAAAAAAAAAAAAAAAAAAAAAAAAAAAAAAAAAAAAAAAAAAAAAAAAAAAAAGGCAACAATCAAGAATTGGAATCAGAGAAAATTAAACACAAGATAGTTGAATTATTGGGAAAAAGAGAAAAAAATTCCTGGAAAATGGGGCCTATCCTAAAATAATGTTAGGGAGTAGATGTAGTAGGTGGATAGAAATAAAAAACAAATGGTAAGGGACTGGGGATATAACTTAGTGGCATAAGCACCTGCCTGGCAAGCGCAAGGTCATGAGTTCAATCCCTGGTAACCCCCCCCCAAAAGGTAGCATGAGGTAATAAAAAATTTTAAAAAAAGAGGAAACTTAAAAAAAAGTAACAGTCTCATACTTAATTTTGCTGGAAAGATTCCTATGTATTATTATTCCTAGAAACTGGGAGAAGGATACTGTTTCAGGAATTTGTCTTAGGGGACTATTCCTGTTACTATCTCTATTACTTTTAATTTATAATTTAATTAGATTCACTGTCCCACACCTATGGCTTGGCTTGTTAGTCTCATTAGGTCTTTGTTCCATCTAGTTGTGTATGTGCTGCTACTACTAAGTACAGAGTACTAGCATATGTTGACTAACCCTAACCCTAGCCCTTAGCTGACTCCCTTCTGCCTTGAATTCTTCCTTTATAGAGGACAAACAAAAAGAAAAGCAAAAATGAGAGCCATTTCCCCAGACTCCCTTGCAGCTAGAGATAGCCCCCTGGGACTTCAGTCATATCCTGCCTGAGATACTGAGGTTTATCCACCAGCTAACAGCCTAAACTACCCTGAATGTAGTGATCTGAAAATCAAATCTGAATGTATTAATGAAAAGGGAATTGATCCTCACAGTGATCATGTAAATACAAAACTTTCTACCCACAATTTAAGGAGAAACTAAGGCTCACAGATGCTAATCAACTTGCCCCAAATCACAGAGCCCATACATTTTGAGAGACCCAAAAGCAACACTTCTGACGTCAAGTGGGGCAATCAGGTTCCTCCCACTGCTTCAGGCTACCTAGTAGATCAGCCTTTTATAAAAATAAAATTCTATCTGGATATTTAAAAGTCACATAATTAGAGATTTACTTGTCTGCCTTACTATTTCACAGTTTTCTTGAGTTGTGATTTTATTCTCCAGACAGCCTTGCTTTAGTTCCAGCTTTAATCTGATTCGTTCCGTAAGTCTCTGTCTGATTTTTCTTGTGAGTTCTTGCCCAGCAGCAGCAGTCACTTGCTCATCTACTTCTTAGAGTATGATCCTCAGCCTACGTTCTTTTCCTTCCTTAGACTGACTGTGGCTAGTGCACACACAGCAGCACTAACGCTGCCTGTCTCTACACCTTTGGTTGTGTTTCAGTCATTTCCCCATTGTGCCAAGTAGGGCTCCTTCCAAGTCTACTCCTCTGTCTCCTCACCTTCCAGTCCTTCTCTGTCTCTTTTCCAAATGGAAACACCTTTTTCTCATCAACAATCTATTTAGTCTGCAGGACAAAGCAGATATCTGCCCAACCCTGCTGTTATTTAAATTTGAGTGCAGGTTTTTTATCCTCTCTGTCCCTTTGTAAGAGAGAATAAATTGCATCTTTCTCACCTACTAAAGAGGGACATTATACGGAAACTAATCAGTGTTTAATTCAACTAACTTTTAGTAAGCATATGTCATGGACGTAGCAAATTCTGAAGCTTGGAGAGACAAAGATTGCAAAGGAGAGTTTCTGTCCCAAGTCCACTGGCAGACAGATTTAGAAACAGAAAATTCTGATATATGGAAAGTACTAGAAGAGGAGTATACCTGCTACACGGAAGCTCTACCTGGCATCTTAGAAAACCTTCCTGAAGAGTTCGTACCTGATCCTTGAAAGACAGATGAGGGTGAAGGGGAGGAAGAACACGTTAGGCAGGGGACACTGGGCTGACAGAGCAGAAGTACAGATATAATAGGATAGGCATGGTGCCATGGGCGAGGGCGAGGGCAAGTCATGCCAGTCATCTCTGTGTCCCCAGTAGCCAACATCATGCCCTGCTTCCAGGTGCCACCGTGGGGACTGGGTAGCGAGATCCCTGGAGGCCACACAAACATCCATCACACAAAGTAGAAACCAGGGGGGCTGTGAGTGAGACACAGATGAAACCTAGTGATAAGGAGGGGCAGGAGGGTGAGAAAGACCAGGAATGGTTTGTGGAGAAGCCTTTGAAGGAGGCCTTCAAGGAAGGTTGGTGAGATTTACCACAGTGGCTTCTCTTTTTCCCCCACTTCTGTGTCACATTCTCCCATTCACCAACCTCTTGACACTGGCTTAAGTTTCCCTCCACCCCCTTTTCTTCCTGGCTTCCTTCCTGGATTATTTCTTTCATCCTGCATAGAAATCTTCATTCTGTCTAACAAGCCAGAGCAGAGAGAGGCGTTGCTTGAGCCCTTTCACCTCTCCTGTAGAGGAATTTTATTACAAAGACCAGGGATATAATAGCTGACAAAATTATTTTTTTAAAGATCCAGAAGTCCAGTGAAAAAGAGGAAGAGCACATTTTCTGACTACATTAAAATGAATAGAGCATGCAGTTAATACAGGTGATTGGGTAACTTTATGAGTCTGAGACACACACACACAACAAAACAAAAAAACAGGTGTGAGATTGAGCCATGGTATTTTGATACAAAGTAATGTAATAGATGAATTGCCAATCATGTTTGTGAAGTCCAGAAGCCTGGTATTCTAAAATGCAAGAACACATCCCTTCTGGTCAAGAGGTTAAGAAAAGAACCTTTGGACATAAACCTACAACAGCATCCACTGCCTTTAGATAACGGGTGTGAAGAGTAGGTAACAATAAAGGAAAAGGCAACAAAGGAAAGGGACTCTTAAGCAATACACACACACACACACACACACACACACACACGTGCACACACACACAAGTGGTTACAAGGATCACCACTAAGTAAGGTTATGATGGAAACAATGGCTGGTGTTCCTTGTTGATCACAGTAAAATATAAGTGCCCAGACCTGGAGAAGGTCAGAAAAATCAAGAGGTCTGAAATGTTGTCCTGTAAAACCCCAAAGAGAAGTTTAGTCACTCAAACATAAAATTATGTGCAGCAACCCAAACTTAGTTTAAAGAGATAATTAGTTTAAAGAAATAAAATACAGAACAAGGTATGGTATTACCTCTATTAACAAAGAAGATGGGTCTAACATATTTTCTAGTCACAAACATTCCTGCTAAGTATAGAAATTAGATAAGGAGGAGAATGGGCTATGCTCTGGATTATCGTAAAGGAACAACAGTTTTTAAAATGCCATGAAATAATTTAATACATTGTCACATAACCTACAGACAAAAAGAAATAGAAATGTTTATCATATGTTTAAAGTGTAGAACCCTGGGCTCGGGATGTTGTGATAGATGTGTGAAGCTCAGTAGTAGATTGTGAAATCCCATGTTTGATGCCCCACATTACAAAAAATACTTTTTAGAAAACTATTAAATGTCCAAGATGATACTGCAATGCTACTCGGCCATGGCCTTGGGGGGCTGGAAAAGGAGGGGCAGACTCGGCTGTCTGAAGTGTGGACCAAGATCTGACTTCTCTCCTTTGCAGATCTCAACACTTTAATGAATAAGGCTGTCTAAAATTAAGAGGAAAATAAATATTTTCTCAGCAAGAACAGAGAACATCATGTTGATATTAACTATTACATTTGTTTTGGTTTTATTCATAAATATGCCCAGAAAATAGTAACATCCTCCAATGGGCAATGACTTCATTTTCACTCCTTAACATGATGTCACAAAACAAATCTACATCTCTAAAATTGCTTCTTTTGTTTTTCTAAAATTGCTTCTAAAGAGTAGATCTTTTATCATTCTGAAAGAGACATTTTTATCTACAGATTGATGATATAATTTCATCTAGCTTTCCAGTTTCCTTTCTGTTAAGTATGTTATTACAAGCCATGTTCAAGTTGGATTCCTTGTTAAATGTTTTCCTTGATTCTTCTGTTTCTTTTTTTTTTTATTATTATTATTGTTTTTGAAAGTTTCCTTGCAGTTCCTGAAACCCTTAGAGTGTTTCAACAGAAACATTGAGCTATCTAGGCAGCAGTTGTGTGTGTGTGTGTGTGTGTGTGTGTGTGTACCAGTGCTCCTGTGAACAAATGTCGCATTGTATATTCTACAGAGCTGCCTCGTTTGCTTCTTGAACAGAGCACCTGGTGTTACTGGTTTCAAAGAATATTTCAAGATTGGCAGTTGGAGTCTCTTCATAGAAGTGTAGCAGTGCTTCCCTCCCAGAAAGCTTGAAAAATGATATGCAAAGTGAAGGAGAGTAGAGAATAGGTGTCACCCTCTAAAAGAACAGTTAGCAGCCGCAAGGCCCTGCATTCAGAGAGGATTCCGGGAAATGGAGACGTCTGAGAACCAACTGTATAGCTCCATGTGAGCTTAGAAAATGATCGAGTAGCCTCTCAAAATAGGGTTCTGCTTAATCTGCCTGCCAGTCTTTTTCTTATGAGCTTGAGTACAATAAAACAAAACACACAAAACAGAGCCTTCGGCTTTAGGCAGATATCCTGGAAAAGTTTCACTCAAAAGCTGGGAATTGTTACACATTTTCACACAACTGTTCAGTGTGGTCTCAAAACATCTCAACTCTTTATCGAAATGGAAGAAAAAATAGGTGGTCTGAAGATGTTTCGTAATAAATCTGGCCTTCACGTGGAAGTCACGATGCTGCACTTTGCAGTTGTGGTTTCCTAGTCACCACCCCCATGTCTTCTTCCGCACACGTACACAAGGTTAGTGAACCTGCATGGAAGGTTACAGTGAAAAACGCCCAGATTCAATCCCGAGAGACCTCAGGTGCTTTCCTTATCTCATCTTACATCCTAGGAATGTTCCTTGCAGCTGCTCACTGAGCAGAAATCATTCTGCAAAAGTCTTAACTTTTATTCACCCCAGATATGGGATAAATCAGGACTAAGGGAAATTACCTTCTGAAAGTTTCTTTCACAAATGGACTAGATACCTTGACTCCTTTTCCTGAGCATGTTTCCCATAAAACTAAGGTTCCAAATCTTGGATTGCACATCAATAAATAAACATTTAGCAGGGTCGTGGGAAGAATATCAGGCTAAGACTTGACCACTTAGAAAGACTTAGAAATCTGAAATGTGAACATTTGTTTTGTGTCATCAGCTTACATAATACTTACAGTGATTTATTTTTCTATCGTCTTTCTTATAAAGCAATATCCTTTATGATCAAGTACTCAAAAATTCATATATAAAGCATATTTGCTTTTCAGAACTGGCACACACAAGATAAAGTAAACGTGAGGAATCATGTTTCTGGACAACATTGTTATAAAAACCATTTTAAGTTTGTGTTTCACTAGTTCAAGGCAGGTCATAGGAGAGTAAAAATGGACCAGTGAAAAGTCCAGTGCATATATGTTGCTGTTCATGAAGATCTGTGCCCATTTTTATTTTCAAAGACCAGCATATTGGCTTTGATAAGATACAAAGTAAGATAAAACTAGACGGTACGTATTTTATTGCTGTATAGTAGGTAGCATGTGGCTGAATAACTTGCCATGACCCCGTAGCTGGAAGTCACACTCATATCTACCAGTCTTCCATTTGGCGTCAGCAAATGTTGGTAGGTGGATAGGTAGGAAGGCAAGTGGACAAGCAAGTGGAAGGAAGAGAAAAGGACTTCCCATTGTCTCCTGGTATGACTGTCTTCAAGTTAATCACCTGTTGTGCCAAAAATTTTAGAGATGGTTCTTCCACCATCATTGACTACAAACTCTGAATTGATAGTTTTTATGACTTAAAAGTTGAGTTTTAAAAAATATTAAATCATAAAGTTTCAAAACAAATCATGTCTTAGACTAAAAATACCTTGTTTTTTGGCATATCACCCTGTAGGTGAGGCTTGAAGTTCATAAATATAGTAGGAATAAGGAAAATCCTTTACGTAGTTTGGTGGGCCTAAAATGTTTTGTTGTTTATTGGTAGATGTAGACAAAAAGTCATTATAAATGTGGCCTAGTACCTGGACCCAGGGGTGCATGCCTGTAAGCCCAGCCTTTGGGAAGCTGAAGTAGAAGAATCACAAGTTAAGACCCAGCCTGGGCAGCTTGGTGACTTACTGAAACCCTGCCTCAAATTGAAAGGTGGAGGTCTTGGAATGTAGTTCAGTGTGATGGCTCTGGGTTTCATGCCCAGTACCAAAAGTAGGGGGCAGGAGTAGTGAGAGAAAAGATTAAGGTCTGAGTTGGCTGCAGACATAGCATTGCAGGCGCTGGGCTGAGAAGAGGGAACACTGCCCAGAGCTGCTGCAGCCACAGAGCAGGACCTGGGCGTGGCCCCTCTGCTGGCCCGAATCCCAGGCGCGAAGGCTGGGGCACCTGTCCAGTTCCATCCCTGCAGGCTCCGAGTTTGAGTTCCCCTACATTCCACAGATGGTGAAAGCCTGCAGCTGCATCCCTGCTCACCTCTGCTTTTCCCCACCACATTCTCATCTCCCGTGGTCTCTGACCTCCTCCCAGGCTTAGGCCGATGCTGTGCGTGGACCTCTTTGGCTGCCATGTGGTGTATGTGTGGTATCCTCTCATTAGCATATGGCTGCTTAGAAGAAGTGCTGTGAGGTCTCAAAAGTCTCCCCACATTTGCCATATTAGTTATGATCCTACAAGCTTTGTGGTTGGTTTCAAACCAGAGACAGGATGTCTTCCATGACTTGTCCAAGAAGATATAATCAGGGGTCAGTTTCTGAATTCCTCTTATAAGATTTATCTTCTTCAAAACCTGCCTACTAAAATGAAGCTGGTATAAGTATTACCCCTTTAAAATTAGCACTTGCCAGGACATAATTAAGTGAGCTATGGAGTGTTTTCTATCCCCTCACACAACAGTGGTCTGTGTACTGTCCTATGCCCACAGGTACTGGTAAGAGCGACCCCCATGTGTCAGGCACTGTGGTAAACACTTGTGCATTGTCTCATCTGCAGAAACTTACTCAAGAAATGGAGATTCAGAGAAGCAAAGCAGCGACCTCGGTCTCCCAGCCAGATTCCAGGCCAGCTGAGTCTGACTCCATAGTCGCCTAATCACTCATTATCTGACCAAAGAACCTGGTGCGCATTTACTCTATGAATGCTTGTCCAACTCAGCTGAAAGAATGAAGGACTCAGGGGGAAAGGGAGGGCAGCAGGTATATCCTAAAAACTGAAGCTCAGTGCTCCATTTCAGTCTCCCAAAGCTAGGCTGGTCCCACTGTCAATGGCTAAATTATTTGGAATGCACTGTTCTCAGAAGAGTATATGTGAGGTGGAGTGTGACCTACAGATCCTGCAATAATGTTAGAGAAGTCTTAGTGCATCTTATGGCTTCAGGTTGAAGAATACAAAAATAAAGCTCTGCAGAGAATCTGGCACTGTATCCCTGTGGCTGTCACCTGGGAAGCAATTATGCTTTTGTGGTCACCCAAGCAGAGACCTTGAGAGAAACTAGAGAATCCACAAGGCACCTAAGTCCAGAAGACCATGGGTGGAAAGGCATTCAAAGCCTTAGCAAGGTGCAGAAATCACTCCTCACTTCAGCATTGGCCTCTAGAGCCTTTTGTGATTGTTATTCAGCCATCCTTACCTATGATGGTTTACTCATTTCAGTATGCAAAAAGAGATGAAAGTGAGTTCTTGCTAGATGTCATCAAATGTGTTTAAACCTGCTCAGGACCTCTCTGATCCCCTGTAGTAATTTACCATGCATGTTTAACAAGAATGAAGAGCCCCCAAATATTGATTTAGTAATTTGGACTGTCTATCAAATCACGTTCCTCTTCTAATGTGGACCAGATGACCTTCTTGAAACCACCTTAATCAAAAGAACAACAACAATGCCCCTTAGCCCATTTTCTTTTAGTTCTCCTTTGGTTGAATATAAAGAACAGCTATTCTGCAGCATCAAAGAGATATAGGGAATGTTTGCCAGACCCATAACTCATCAGGTACCTGCAGCTAAGACACTGAGAATTTGAAGACGATAAGGATACAGAACTTGGATCAAGTTGAGTTTGGCCTGGCAACCACTGCCAAGTAGGAGATGCGGGCGAAGTGAGATGTGTGACTGGTATGAATGGTCTGATAGAAGGAGAATGATCCAATTAAGCACTGCCCCAGATTCCTCCTGCAGCATTCTTGCCCTCCATTGTGTATTCACTGCTGGGTCTGGGGACATGGGAGACCTGAGAGTCAGAGACAGCTACAACCATAGGAACTGCTTCTTCCAGAGACACTGCCGCATTGAACAGGTGAAGATGTGGCGCCAAGGACCAGTATTCCTGAAACATGTTTTGGAAATTCCTCTTGACTGCATATATTCGGCAGCATACCAGGGCCCTTAGTAACAGCCCATCGGGTGTTGTGACTACCGTGTGGGTGTGATGACAGCAGCGTGTGTGGGATGTGGTAGTATGCGAAGGTAGAGCAGCAGGAGTCTGGGGTGCGGTTTTTGTTTCAGTGGGAGCTCTGCCTTCGGCAGGGCTGCTCTTTGAGGTCCTTGCAGAGGGCATCGTGTTAATGGGAGCCAACTTCATGTGGGAGGCCCTGCGTGCACACAGGAGAAAGGGTAACATTGCTACTACAGAAACCGGAATCCTTCTTGACTGATTAAAGTTGCCCCTTTAAAAAGCTTGGACATTGAAGATGGCTTACAGGATGGATTTAGCAGCTTCTGATTTTTATATGGAAAATGCATTCTTTTCTGTACAAGTATAATCACAAATTCTATCAGTAGTTCATGTTCTGTGCATTCACTTGGAATTAACTGTTTCATAGCAAATGAGGAGCTTGGCTTCTCTCCTGTGAATATACATTCTCAAGAAAAAAGCATCTTTTGGTGAGGGGGCGCTAAGGATCGAACCCAGGTTCTTGTGCCTGTTAGGCAAGTGCTCTATCACAGAGCTACATCCTCCACCCCTTAAAGCATCTTTTGTGTGTTTTTCTTCTTTTCTTATATCTCTGCATCTACCTTAGTAGCTTGAGAAACCTTGCCAGGGTAACACTAAATCAGCATGTCTCTAATGTTAATCATTAGAGAAAAATGAATTTAGTAAATTTCTTTTTAAAAAAACTTAAAAGACAGAATTTGATTATTTTCACAAAAGTAGGCTTTTATTTAATGAAATGATTTTGTTAAATTATTTAGCTATTGCAGGGAGCTGGAGTGATTAAAGTGTTTTATAATGCACTGTTGTTTTCCGTGAAACTCTAGTGTGGCTCTGTTCCCTGGCCACAGGAATGTAAGAACTTCTTGGCAAATACCCTGCCTGAGGATCGGGTGGGATGATGTATAATTAATGTCAAGTGTTATTGCCCTTCTCCAGTGCCATCCACCCACTGACCAGCATTGCCTTCTTCCTGTTCTTTCTGTATTCAGAGCTTGGTTTACACCACTTTCATTCTGAATGTCTCTGGATAAAATTCTGAAACTCTGGTTTCCCCTTTCAGGAATACACATAACAAGAATGAGGTTCACGTTAGAGGGAGTAACTTTCTTATGTCTTTGTTCACTAGGTTAAGAATGAGCCAGCATTTTAACATTTGGAGATACAGTCAAGTTACTAAAGGGCCCCCCTCCCCACAGGAACATTCGTATAGCTACTTATTAGGAGATATTTTTGTTTTTGTTGTTTTTAGTATTTTAACTTTCTCCTAGCTTGACAGATACTGGAAGAAAATGCCTGGCAACTATTCATGAAACAGCAGGATCTTTTCCCTTTCTTGTTTCTATAAACTTATTGGACAGGATTCAGCCCAAAGAACTAATAAAGTAAAAAGATATTTGCACAATAAGAAGAAAAGACTAAAAGTACAATTCATGAATATCTCAGGAAAATATTGAACTGAAATCAAAGTAAAAGCCGTGAGAGTCAAGCACAGTACCATGTAGCTTAATTGTTTAATGAGGAGAACCATAACTGTAAAAAATCAAAATTCCAAGTCAATCCCGGGGTTAATTTTAACTAACTAAATATTTCTTCCTGCCAGGTTCCTGGGAAGATACTTTATAAGTCAAATGAAGGAATGCAGTGTAAGGCTACATCTTCACGGTGGTGAGGACGCTCAGCAGGTTGGTGATCCTGTGCCTCAGGACATCACACCGGCTGTGAGAACCTCTGAGTGCTTCCACACCACTGGGGAGTAGCCGTGGCCTCCAGTCCTCAGGGCCCTCCGCCACGCCGTGGCCGGCCTGCCAGCCTAAGCTACAGCCACGAATGGGGTAACATCCAGTGCACTGGGGGTGTCTGAGACCCTTTCCAGCCCAGAGTGGTGGTTAGCTCCGCTTGGCCTGGCCGGTGCCCGTGCCCTATGTATCGTTAAGTACTTTGGCTGTCATACCCATTGTAATGGAAATTATATAAATAACAAGAGCAGAAAACAAGGCTACCTCCATGGAGAGGAAAATCAGACAAATAGGGTACCCAGGAGAAAACAAAGAGTGAGATTTGAAAGCCAGCGTGAGTCAGTTGTAAGCAAACCCTCAAAGTCATAGACACAGAAGATTAAAAGCCCTTGCATAGTTTTCTTAGCCTGTTGCTTTGCCCACTCACCAAAATCTGCACGAATTATTTTCCTGTCCTGTCCTCTTACTTCAGCCCTGTATCTCTTTTGTGCCAAATCACTTTGTCTGGAAATTATAAAATGAGATTCCTTTATGACAGTATTACAAATGGAAATCGGAGGCGCGAGTCCTTCATTGGAGGTGAAAACATGGCGTGTCCTTGAGAGCAGTGGCTGGGGCTCCTGCAGCAGGCTGGCGCTTGCCACCCTCGGGTGCCCATGTGCACCCTGTTGAGCCACTGGTGATATTTAGATGGTGATATGTGCAGTAAGTACATTTTCAGTAGTTGAGATTTCTGTCTGTGTATTAGAAATTAGATCTCTTAACATTGTTGTCTCTTCTCCCTGGAAAGCAGCCATCTATCATGTCTGTGACTTTTGGTCCCCTTGGTGAACAAAAAAAGGCCAGAGGGAATTGTGAGCAAAACCTTAATTCATAGATATGATGTACTCTGAGGAAAAATCATAGCTCTTCAGCATGTTCCCCATGCAAATTAAGGGAATGGGTCAGGGTTAAAACATTATTGGTAAGACTTAGTAGCAACATACTTGCTAAGTGTGACAGTCAAAGATTTGGGTGGGTTAAGGACCTGTGTTTCATTTGGCAAGTGTTATCCAGTATACAGAGGGGGTCACTATTAAATAAAAAATGTTGTGTAACTCTTTGAATTTAAATTTAGCGACTGCTGTACTATTTCCATGTAAGAATAGATGGATAAACCAGGTATGGTGGTGCATCATTGTAAATCCCAGCACTCTGGGAGGAGGGAAGCAGGCAGATTATGAATTTGAGTCCACGCTGAGCAATTTATCTCAAAATTTAAAAGGGTTTGGGGATGATGCTCAGTGCAAAGACCTTGGGTTCAATCCCTAATACCTTAAGGAAATGCTCAGATGTGCCTGTGTATAATTTTTGCATACTTAAAAAATATAAGTGTTATAGAGAAAAGTCAGTGACTCCAAAAAATACAGACTTTTGTCAGCCTGAGTGTCCCACGTAAGAATAGTAGGAAAATAATAATTATCTGGGATGAAGGAATGGAATGGGAACCCTCACAACTTTTAGAAGTGGGTCTCATGCTCATTCCTGCCTCTGCCCCTGGGCTGTGCTGACCCCTTCCCTGCCTTCCCTGACAAGTGCCTCCCTCCTGCTCCCTTCTGAAAATCCTTTCTCTTTTCATGTACACATTTCCTATTTCTTACATCCTTCTGGAAGCAGGGACCATATTGTTCACTCAGGAGGTATTCATAAGATCCCTGACTGAATGAATGATTGATAACACTGGGCAGATTTCAGTAATTCTTTCTCTGTGTAATGCAAGATAAGAGGTTCTATTTCTTTCTCTGGGTTAATTTTGGCTCACCTATTTTAAATAGGTCCTATTTAAAGTCCTCTATATCACCAGCTGGGACCAGTTTTAAATAGAGCACACTGAACACTTTAGACTTCCCTTTTGTGTCTAATCTCATGTGGTACATTTATTTATGCCCCATTTCACTTCAGGGTTTTAATTCAGCAGTGCTCCATGGCAACAGACTGAAATACATATGCTGATTGCAGATTTGAATATTCTGTCTTACTGCTGACTTAGTCTACCCACCAGATTCATTTGTGCCAATACATGGATCCCTCCTGACCTAGACCATTGAGCCCATCTTTTCAGGCTCATGAAAATAGCCTGTGAGGCTGGGCACGCTGGTCCATGGCTACCCTCCCCACTACTCCAGAGACTGAGGCAAGAGGATAGTAAGTTCAAGAGCAATCTAGTGGGACTCTGTCTCAAAATACAGATTTGAAAGGGCTTGGAATATAGCTCAGTGGGAAAGGGTTTGTCTTGCATATGTGAGGTCCCAAGTTCAATCCTCAGTATATAAAAAAAAAAAATAGCCAGTGAATTTGGATTTGGTGAACACATTCAGACAGTAGGTCTCAGCTTGTCATTCACGCATGCTGCATCCATCCCTCCATCCACCGATACTTATTAAACATCCACCAGTTTTGGGTTCTCTATTAGGACTAAAGGTAATACCCCTTGTCTGTGAGTAGTTCATGACTACACAGACACCTAGTAGTGTCACACATCAGTGCAAATCAAAGCTATAATAGCTACACAAGCAAAGTATTCTTAAAGTACAAAGGACAAAGCAACTCAGGAAATGTGAGGGGCATTTAAGGGAGAAAATAGCAATTTAGCTGAATTTTGAATAGTAGAGGTCCCTATGGGACCAGTTGGCAGAAGGAACAGACCAAGCAAAGCCACCAGGGAACCCTGGGGCTGCTATGAGAGTGTGAAGATAACTCACATTCCTGGTTGGTCCTGTTCCTTTCTGCCCTAACTGAGGCCGTCCCAGAGACATGTCCCATTTTCTTTCTAAGCCAAGGGAGGTCTGGTAAGTCAGTATCTACTGCCACTGGAGCAAGTCCCCAGGCATGTTTGCCTTTCACTACTGTCCTGTACCTGACTCTGACCCCTCCACCCCAGCCACATGAACCCTGAGAGAATTATAGTTTGACCAGGGAGCAGAGTTGCTCAAACTGATAGCATTGCTTCTCCTTCCTAAAGCTTTGCACGAGTAAACCTCTCATCATGAGATGGCAGTGAGTCTCAGAGCTGGCTCCGGCAGAACAGGCTGTAGACTTCGTGACCCGCACCTTCTCAGCAGGAGATGGGATCCAGATGGTCCTCCTGCCTGCAGAAAGGCATACATTTAGTGGATTTGAATGTGGCCGAATACCGTAGTGTCACACTGCAAACACTGAGTGGGATGAACTGGCTAAATATTTTCATTTCCAGTTGAGACTGAATCCTATCTCTAAGCGTGAGGTGGCCTGGACATCCTGTCAAAAACACGTCTCTTCCAACCTCAGGAGACCTCTGTGCCTGCTCCACAGCACCTGTGTCCCAGTACTGACAACCACAGACCTGTGTAGTCAGCAGGTCTCATAGTGGCACTGTCCCGTGAGGGTTCCGGACCCACCGCTGACTTTGCTATGATCTGTGTGTGACAATACACATCTGCCGGCCTGCATATCTAACCTCCACAGCTCAGTACACTGAGATAATACTGAATGTCCTTTGAAAGAATGTCCTTGCTAACCTTTTTCTACCTAGTACACTTTCTCTTCTAGTTTTAAAAACAATAACATGTTAAATGTCTTTCAAATATAAGACCTCATCATGGGTTTTACTCTTGTTATGTTGAAGAAGAAGGCGAACAGATAAGCTATCACCATATAGCTTCGTGGCAGAAGGATCCAGAACTCCCTTTCTGATGGAACCTAATCTTCACTGCCCTGCTCCATTGCCACCACTGATTCAGAGTTTGAGAAAATATCTCTCAAAACAGGCACTTTCCGAAGCAGTTCTGGAAGTCCTCTTTCTTGAGGATCTTTAGATGTGCTATTGTGGCTGCCTTCACGTTGATTCCAAATGTTTGCCTCTCATGGTCATTTTGACTTTGGGAAGAGCCAGCTGGCACTACCTGCCATCACATGGTACCAGAGTGATAGTAGCCAGGGACCCACTGCAGTGCTGCTGTGAGCCTGCCTTCCATCCGACGGCCCTCAACTACTGTTGAGGAGGGTATTCACCCTACTTTTCAGCACCCCTCCTAAAGACATGGAAGAGGACGTCTCGAACTGCTTCAGAAACTGGCAAGAAAGATGGGGTAAGTATATTCAAGGCGAGGAGTATTTTGAGGGGAATTAATGACAAGGTATCCTTTACTGTAATACATTTTTAGAAACTTAATCATTATATTGTGGTCATATATCTGAATGAAATAAGTGACCCTATAATCCATGAAAAAGTATTACTCTTCCTTCAGGGCTCCCAAGTTTTAAAGTTTGTCCAATGGGTGTTCTAGCACAGTTACTTTTTAAGATCTTACCATATGTAGTACAATGCAACTCTATGAATATGTGGTATTCTGACAGCCCAAATAAATATTCAAGTTGTAGCTGCTAACTTAGACTAGTGAAAAGAATTCCTATTTTAGAGTTTTCTCTACTGAGAAACAATTTTAATAGCCTTATTTTATAGATAATTTATTCATTTAGGATAACTAATTTATAAATGGTCTCATATTCTGTGTATTTTTTCTTTGAGATGCATTTGGAATTAGGTGGTCTTAAATAAAAGAGAGACAGCATTTAGTGAGCGTCCATTTGTTTCCTGGCAATGCTCACTGTGTCTCAGCAAAGGAGCAAAATTCATCCCTCTAGGCAGGAGCTGTTTCCGAGACCCACACTTAGGACCTTTGCCTTCATACAACATATGCCTAGTTGATTCTTTTAGAAAAAGATGTCATTCATTGTTACCTAACCAAAGTTTGTATTTTTTGCTGGTATAAAAATTGAGGGAAGTCTACCTACACTAAGATTGACTGGTTCTTTAAAAACAGTTTCTCCTTCTGATTTCTAAAAAGAGCTATCCATTTTCAAACTGGTTTAGCTACTCAGGCCTCAGAACAATCAAGCACCTTGCCAATTTTTACCAGTTTGGTTTGGGTAGCAAAGTGCCTCTTGATTTTTCCCACACAGATTTCAGAATCTAGGGTATGTTTTCTGAATATATTTATTTGCACCTTAGGTGTATTTGTAGAGTATAAATGACAGGACTGTGATCAAAGAAATGGGAATGCAAGCTTCTGTAGTCACAAGAAAACATCAAATAACAGCATATACATTCTGACTCAGAGATAAATGTTTGAGATTAATAATTACTAGCAATGGTGCATGAATAGTCAATATTTTGTATGATTTGCAGGTGAATTTTGCCTCTAAGGAAATGTGCTTTCCCTTTTGTAATAATTGCCAGCCTGTAAAAAAAAAAAGATACGTTTCTCTCTTTTTACTTTTCTGCTTTGTAATCATACTTTAAGATACAGAGATTAAATTTTTAGTTAAGAAACTTGCAACTGTGAATCTTATCTATGAGAATTTTTCCTGCTCTTTTGCAATTTTTCTTTAAAGACACTGAGTTAGAGTCACTAACCACAAGTCCAAAGTGCATCAGGTTTTAACAGCAGATCTAAATTAAAAACTCAGTAATGTGGAACAAATGAACCCCTCAGTTCATTTTCAAACTAAAATCCTAGTTACTTTTTATTATTTCTAAACCCTTTCTTACTAAAAGCCATCAATTCACTGACTTCCTTCTGGTACCTTCGAGCTTTGAACTTACCCTTATGAGGGAGCTATAAATTAGCATGTCAGTGAGCTACACCGTAATTTGCATTAATTTCTTTAGAGTTGAAGTTGTCTATCTGTGAAGACATCTTTATAGTACTTAGAGTTTGCTCAGAAAAGTAGTGCCCAACTAAAGGATGTAAGACATAACTTTTAAAAACATGCTTTGGCTTTTACCTTGAGACGGAAAATAAAAGTGGTCAAATTATGTGTGCAGCTCTGAGATCCAGAACTCACTTTCTGCTACTTTAGGCCTGTTGTTTTGGGCACAGAGATTTCAGCAGCAGGAAGGGAAGAACAGAGTCTCGCTTGCACCCACCTGAGGACAAAGAGGTTAAGGGGGAAATGCTCAGGGTCATAAAATTGTCAGAAAAATGCACTGTCATCTGCTTGTCGTGGGATGTCGGGCAGGAAAAGAAAAGGTCTCAGTGGAGAGAGGACAGGGGACCCTCCGGATCCTGCTCTGGTCAGGCTCACAGGAAGCTTGCGGGAGTGACCCGGAGCAGGTGCCGCAGTGGCCCGTGTGGGGCTCCGCGGAGATGAAGCAGTTCGTCCCTGGAGGAGGCTCTCAGGGGAAAGAACTCGCAGCTGCTGTCCTGCGAGCCGAATTTCTAGAGTGAGCCTTCTGGGTGTACAGGGAGCTGTTTGTCCCCCTGGCACCTGTTGGTCAGGGTGACCATGTCTGTTCTTCCCCAGGGTTGTCCCCTGCATCTAGCTCCTTGCTCCCCCTACCCACCTTGCGTTTCCCTATGCTGCATCCTGCAGAAGTTGATCCCTCGGTGGAATTTGTTTTCCAAGCTTTAAAAACAAAATTACTGGGAGTGTAAAAGAAAACCAAAGCCTTCAGTCCTTGGGCGGCATGCCACCAAACCCCTTTAACTCAAGCCCTGCGTTTCTGTGTTCCTTTGAAATAGACACGGTTTGGGTTGAACCTGCACTTCCTAGCATCTGGAGAAGAGGAGGAATATACTATTTTTAAAAGGAACTTTCTGGAAAGTGTACAAGACCTGATAATTAAAAAAATAAAAGCCAAGCCCTCAGCTGCACAAACAGCCCTTGTTCTCTTCCAGCAAAGGTCTGTCAGGAGTGCCCACCTTCCTCTCCCTGAGAAGAGCAATTAAGGAGACCAGGAAGCATCACTGGGTCTGTCTGTTTTCTAGCAGCCTTTTCAGTCCCCTCTTTGATGTAGCTGTGAGCGTGGGGAGGGGAGCTTAGCTAACCTGCCTCTTGCCTGCAGCCCAGTTTTTAGGCACTACATTCACTGAGCCTTCGCTCTCTCCTAACATGTTTTTTTGAATCAGCGTGTACACATCTGTCTTTATACCCAGCCGCTTTTTTGGCCCCAAACAAGTTCTCTACGAGTTTCCCCAACTGAGCTCAGTGGGATCTCTGTCAGCTGCAAGATTTATGTCATCTTGTCCAGTCCTGAGAACTGTTCCTTCAGCTTCTCACATCTGGATCTAATTGGAAAGACATTAAGTGCACTGGAAAAGCATATTTTAGGGCAGTTCTTTATAGACACCCTTATTAAAGGAGCTGATGGCCGTAGGTTCAAGTGGGATGAACCAGGACGAAGTCTCAAAAAGTGGAAAGCACGAAATTATGGAAGAGATCACATTTACTCAGTTGCTGTGGGAGAGAAATGGAGAGGGGCGCCTGCCGGTGCAGGTTTGCCCAGCAGCATGGGAGAGCCACACATGGAGGCGCGGGTCCTTTGGTTGGTATGGATGGTTTCCTTCCGCGCCTGGCCATCACATCTCACGCGCTGGCACTCGGGTGTGTATACACAAACATTTTAGAGGAGCAGGAGTGTGGTTGGTAATACAAATTGCCTCACTGCCCCTTCAGGGCCACCACACCCTTTGGTATCTTGATACATAACAATAGAAGCATCCAGTCAGCTTGGAGAGAAGACAGAACACGTTTGTGTATTAGCAAACTCCCTGGTCTTCTGGTTTAGTAGACACTGTGAAGTTTTAAGTAAACACATCCAAGATGGAAGGCAGAGGAGTTCTCAAGTGGATCTGTAGTGTGCAACTTTTCCACTTGTGGCTGGTGTCCAGAAGAATTCGAAAATCAAAGAGCAGTTGTCATCAAAAGAATACTGGTATCTTTCTTTATGTGTATTATGCTTTGAAGCCCAGAACTTTCTGTCTGCTCCAGAGTGGCCTTACCTTCACACCCCAGCTGATTATTATTAAAGAGCAAAGGGGGTGTTTGTTCTCCTGCTTGGGCTCCGCCTCATCTCATACGCAGCTTTGGTTAAACAGAGTTGCTTAATCTTTTTTGAGCCAATAGATTCTTTTGCTAAGCTGCCAGATACTCCTCATCCCTTCACAGAATACTTTAAAAATGCATACATTTAAAAATGCATACAATTTCATAAAATTCTATTGAAAAGCAATTATTAAAATTTTTAAAAGTGAATTTGTTTTCTAATATTTCTTTAAAACATTGATTAAAAAGATCTAGCAATTATTTAAATAATCTAGACACAATATAAAAGTCTATGAATAGGGGACTGGTTAAATAGGTTATGTTACAGTGATATAGTGAAACACTACATGGCTATTAAACTTAATGAAACAGAGCTATTGATGGCATCAGGAAAAGGTATCAAAGGTGCATGATTACATAAAAGAAAAAAAGTTACAGAAAAATAAATACAGTGATTTCTTTTGCAGATAAAATAAAAAGTCTATGTGTATATATACAAGAAAAATAACGAATAGAATCTCTGGAAAAGTGCACACCAAACTGTTAAAAATATTTACCTCTAGGGTGGGATTGGAATTGATGAAGACGATATGGGAGGCGTGTCTTTAACCTTTAAATACTTGTTAAAGTTTTAAAATGAGGCTTATTCATTAAAGATCCAAGATACTTTTCAAAATATCCAAGATATTTAAAAAAAAGTTGCTCCAATTTTGTTTTTATTTTCAGTTTTTCTTTTGAAATAATTGTAGATACACAGAAAGCTGCAAAAATAGCGCAGAGGTTTTGCATGAGCTCTGCATCTAGCATCGTTTTACAGATCTGAGTGTCCAGAGCAGGAGGTTCACACTGGTCGGATATCTGCTGTAGTCTCTCCCATGTTATCACACCTGCAGATTCATGTAACCACCACTTGTCAAGATACGGAACTCCTCCATCGCCACATGAGCCTCCCTCCTGCTGCCCCTTATAGGCACTGCTTCGCCCTGCAACCCCTCGTCCCTGGCTTTTGAGACCCATTCATCTGTTCTCCATCTCTGTGCTTTTGTCATCTCTAGATTGTTATAGGAAATGACCCTTGGAGACTGGCTTTTTCTCTCTTAGCCTAATGCCATTGAAGCCCCCTTAGGTTGCATGTGTATCGATAGTTCCTTTCTTTAGGTGCTGAGAAATCATGGATATGAACACATCTCTTTTGTTGAACAGTTCACCTACTTCTACTGTGAGGTATTTTGGTTGTTTCCAGGGTTTTACCATTTCCGATGAAGCTACTATGGACATGTGCATGGATATAAATTTTAATTTGTCTGGGATAAAAACCCAGGAGTGTGACACTTTGAAGCTTATGCTTAGTTTTCTGTAGAAAACTATATTCCAAAGTGGCTTTCCAATCAGAAATTTATGAGAGACCCAGTTTCTGAGTCTATTCCAGCACTTGTTGGTATTACGACTTGATCTCAGCTGTCCTGATTGAGGTGTAATAGCAATGTGGTCCCAATGGAATTGGGTGATGTTGAGTATCTTTTTCTGTTTTGATTTGTGACCTGTAAATCCTCGCTGGGATAATATCTCTTTATGTTCTTTGCTGATTTGCTAATTGGATGTTAATTTCTTTGCTATTAAATTTTGAGTGTTCTTTATTATTCTAGATACCTGTCCTCTGTCAGATGTATGATCTGCAAACAATTTTTTCTAGTGTTAAGTTGTCTTTTCCATCTTCTTCCAAGGTCCCTCACACAACAAAGTTTGATAATTTTGGTGAGGTTCAATCTATCGGTTTTTCCTTTGTTTTTATAAAATAAGTAGAGTTGCTTGCTGCTTTAGTCTTTTCATTAGTATTCATCTAACCCTAATGTGCCCTGCAAAAATATCTACTTTAGTTGTTACTGAATATTGAGATAAGGATTATTCCTGGTTTAAGTGAAACCAAATGGAGATAAAATACGGTTCTGGAGTCTCATGAAGTTCTATGTCCTGCTCACTCACTATAGCTTGGCTTCTTTCTCAGTTGATAAGAAAGTTGGGCTCAATCTGGTTGCTTTTTATTCTTGGGGTTGGGGTTCACTAGAAATTCCCCACTCATTCTTTATCTTCTAGAATCCCCACCTCCCTTTCCCATGGGAGCTCCCCCTAAGACAAAGGATATAAGGACTCTGTCCACATTGGCTTGTGGTCGCTGTGTCCTCTAGAGTTGTCATCACAAAGCAGTCACTTTGAGGAAAAAGGGGAAAATCACAGTATTTCTTGGAACTTAGAGTGCAAGACACTGATCTTAACTCCTCCTGATGGACTTTGTAAGCCAGGCAGCCACAGCCATTGAGGACAATTGTAGCATCGACTCCATGTGAGAGTTAGTGAACCAGACACCAAGACAAGCAACTATGTCCTGTGCCGAGTTGGCATTCGTACTGAACATAGGGGGACAGACATGCTGATTCCTCACAAGTGAGTACAGTGCTACTTACCACACAGCAGAGGTGGGTTCTTTATGCCTGCTTTCTTGGAATTCTCCTCAGCTCACAGTTAGACTGTGGCACCCAACCTCTCTTGGAGTTAGGTGTGACCATGTCACTATTTCTGACCAGTGGAATATGAGGGCTACTAGTCCTCATGCATAGCATTCCCTATGTATCATCTTCCATGTTGTTTGAGTTTCCATTGGCTGAACAGAGAAGACATAAATCTAACCTAGAGAAGGGCACAATCACAAGATTGAAATGCCCAGGGTCCCCATTGACCAGGGTCTACTGTCCAGGAAAACCCTGTTGCACTTTCTGTAAACATAGAGATTCTGGGATGTTTATTCAGCAGTTAGCTTCTCTAGATGAGCATACAAGGCATGGAGGGTCACAAGCCAGTACTGCATTGCAATATAGAAAGGCTTTCTAGAGACAGTGCCTGGTTTCCTTGGCGTATCCTATGTTGCTGTTCCAACACTATAAGTACTACTTATTTTACAAATCAGGGTATTGCCTTGCTGCCTTTGATGTTTGTACTCCTTCAGTAATTTTTCTTCACTGAAATATTTTACCCTTGTTTAGCTAATAATAGTAGCTATTCAAAGCACTAAAGTTGCATGCTGTCAAATTCCAAATAGCTCATTGCTTTTAGAAACCAACCCATTGATAACTTAATTCATATCCTTTCCACATATTTATTCAACAAGGAAGCTTTTTTAATTCTGGCATGGTCATCCTATTTTCCTCTTGGGCTTTGATATTACCAGATGCTAGAGGAAAAACATTTGCAATATGCCTACAATCTGTTTCAATAGGCAGTTCTATCCAGCTGAATGTCAGGCATGTCCAAAGAATGCTGCTGGTTGATATAATGTCTCTTGCTCAAGTTAAGGTTTTGATTTTAAATTTCAGATTGGAATGTCTTGTGTTACATTTTGCCCAAAAAATCTAAATTTACTTTGCATCCTTAAAAGGTTAACCATTAAGAGTGGATTTTTAGCATGGTATCTTTAGAAAGTAAAAGGAAAAAAATTTTTTTTGCCTTTGAAAGGAAATGTGCCTTGGGCAAGAAGAAATTCTGTCTCTTAATACACATTAAGACTGCCAGTTGTCAGGCATATAGCTTAAGATGGATTAGGATTCCATCACTGATCATCACATAAATTCTTATACTTGTAGCCTTACATCTTCATTGGCAGTCAAGTAATTAGAGAAAAAAAAAAGTAGTGTTTGGATATATTAGAATGTTTCAACCCTCTTAAGAGTACTAGCAGGCTCTAGAAACAACTTAGAATGTTTGACATAAGTATTTGCCAGACCTAATATATATCCCCCAAAGCATTCTAAATTTTTTCTCCTTTGAGGCTGGGTATAGGTGAGGAGGACCACTTGTGACCATATTATTATAACACAAAGCAAATCTCTTTGATTATATTGTCTTAATGAAGATGCTTTGAGAAAATCAAGGTGCTAACTTGTTCTTTGAAATGGTTATATAAACTTTAAAAATTATTTTTAATGGCAACTCTAAAAATTACCAAACCAAACGTGCTATCTTTAGTAGTGTGGATTTTTTCCACTTGTAACTTTACAACACATGAGAACCCCCAGACCTAGCATGATCTGTAACATAGTTTATTTGGAAGAACAACACTTAAAGTCAAGTATGGTGTTGTGCATCTGTGATCCCAGCTCTTCAGACACTGAGGCAGTGGGAGGATTGCGAGTTTAAGGGCAGCTTGGGCAAATTAGTGAGACCCTCACTATAAAAATAAAAAGGGTGGGGGCGTAATCAGATGTAGAACGTTTGCCTAGCACCTGTGAAGCCTGTGCCTGATCCCCAGGAACTCTGCCCACTTCCCTGGAAAAAGGGAGCATTTAACCTCTGCTTACTCCATTGAAATAACTGGTCTTTAAACAGCAAACAAAATGGGAGATATAATCTGCTTTCTAATGTCATTGGAGAATTTCTAACAATTAATAAAACTGTATATGAGATGGCTTCATGGGCTCTTTTTTAAGAGCCATTCATCCTTTTAAGGGCCATTCATTCTTTTAGTCATTCAAACAGTAAATATTTGTTGAGGGTCCACCATCCCAGGTGCACAGTGTGAACTTAGGTTCCAGTGGGATACACCAATAGTAAAGATGTAAATGGTTAAAAAAAATATAATTTAGGAGGCAATAAAATGATATTGAAAAGTATGCCGTTTGAGGAGAAGTGAGAACATCAGTAGAAGTGGCATGGTGTGACTCTTTTAGACCCAGTGGTCCTGGGAGGGCACAGGAGTAGAGAAGTGGACAAAGTGAGGGAACAAGCCACGTGAAGGCCTAGAGCAGAGCGTCCAGCCCCGGGAAATACATGGGAAAGTTCTGGAGCTCTAAGAGCCTCAAGGCTGCTGTGCTGGACCTCTGGGGGCTCAGGGGAGCTGGCTGGTGAGGGGAAGAGCTGTCAGTGGGCAGGCTCACTTAGGGCTTTGGGCCCACAGTAAAGAATTGGAGTTTGTTCTAAGACGAATGTTCTGGAAGATCTGGAGGTTTTGAAAAGAGTAGCGAGCTGCTTTTGTTTGTATTTGAGAAGGAGGTATGCAAAGGCTAGGCTTTGGGTGTTCAGATGGACCCAGGCAGGTGAGTTAGGAAGCTTCAGCATGAGTTTCCCTGAACAATAGATGCCTTGGGCTAGGAGAGCAGCAGGGTGGGTGGTGAGAAGTAAATTCTGGATGTATTTTAGGTGGAACCAACAGAACCTGGTAGTGGGTCAGATATAGGAAATGAGAAAGGAAGCAAGTGAGGCTGATTCCTAGGGATGTGCCTCAGTAACAGGTTGGGTAGGGAGCACCATTTCCTTCCTCCCTTTGGAAAAGAGTGGTTTGGGCGTGGTACCCAAAAGTTCAGTTTGGGGCAGCATTGAAATGTGTGTTAGACATTTAAGTGGAGAAAGCCGCCAGGCAGCAGTCAGACTAGTGAACTTTACAGCAGAAGTCTAGGCTAAAGATGGAAATTTGGGGCCACAAGTATTTATAAAGAATTTAAGCCACTGCCTTCAGTGAAATCATTTAGTGAGAGAATGCTGATAAAGAAGGTAAGAGGTCTAAAGATGAACTTTAAATGTCAGAAGGAAAATCCAGCAGCACAGGATACTGAGTAGAGGTAAAGTAGAAAGAAAAGCAAGTGGGCAGGAGATCCCAGAAGCCAAGCATCATGCAGCATTTTAACACCAGGAAGAAATCTGAAATTGCAAATTAATAAAGATTAATTTGTACTCACTGGGTTAGCCCAGTGAGTATGTGGCCCCAAGTTGTCTGGGTTCATCTTAACAGTGTCTCCAAGTTAGCCTAACTCTGATTCTTGGCCCCATGTCAAATGTCGTTCCTACCTGCTCTCCATCCAACCCTCCCGCCCAGATGAGTCCCACAGCCTTTGCTGTCAGCTGTGTAGGTCTTCGAGTTACACTCCCACCACTCCTTCACATCTTGGAAGATTCCCAGCAGAAGCAGAAGAGCAGAAAGGGAGTGGATCCATGTGGGAGCCTCAAGTTGGGCATGATAACACAAGTCTGTAATTCCAGCTCTCTGGGAAAGTGAGGCCAGAAGGTTGCAAGTTCAAGCCCAGCCTAGGCAATTTAGCAACTTTGTGAGACCTTGTCTTAAAACAAAAAATAAAAGAGGGCTGAGGGTGAAGCTTAGCAATGGCCCTGGGTTCAATCTTAAGTACTTCCAGGAAGAGAGAGAGAGAGAGCGCGTGCGCCTCATGAACTCAGATCCTGGACTGAGACCTTTGCTCTCACGGGGCTCCATGACCTGGCCTGGAGCATGCTCTGTCACAAACATTCAGGTGGTGCAGCCTCTCACTGGCTTGAGAGATGGTTCAGTGAATCCATGAACTCACGTACTGACCCCAGAGCCAGGCTGTTCAGGTTCAGAGCTAGCGGAAATAAGCCATATGGCCTTGCGCAGACTATTTCCCCTATATCTCTGCAGCCTTCTCCTTCACTGTGATATGGTCAAACTGTCATGGCTACTGTGAAGGTTAGGGAGTAGCAAACCCTAAGCATAGACCAAGTGCTTTGTCAGCAGTTGGGGTTCCCCTTGCCCAACATCAGGTGGGTAGTAAGAGGTGGAGCCAGTGGACGAAACCAGGTTTATTTGGCTGCAAATCCCAGGCTGAACCCCAGCTTCCCCATTCGCAGCAGATCCAGGGACCTAGAGAAGGGACGTGACATTTGTGTGCAGCGGGATACTGGGGCAGCTCCTATGGGCTCATTGAAGGCACCGTGGAAGCTTGAAATTGGCCATAGTAGGAGAATGTCCTGGCCTGCGGTCAGTTGTTTGACATTTACCAGCACTGCTTCTGGGCTTGTAAATGGAAACGTTGAGGAACAGCGAAGGTAGAGCCTTTGTCACACAATCTGTGGTGAAACTCACACCCACCATGAGAATGCAGCAAACCACACCCACAACTCGTCACCTAGTTCTAAGTGTCACCTCTGTGGTAGAGCTTGTCCCTGCACACAGGCTGGGGTTCCTTCCCTCTGCGGCCTTCTCTGTGTACGCAGCCTAACTGCAAGTGTTGGGAAACTGAAAGATGGGAAGACTTCACAGCCACCAGCTCCCACAGGACAGGTGGCCCCATGGCGGACATCACCCAGTCTGCCCTCAGCACCCTCCTGCTCTTACTGACCACAAGCTTCCTTCCTGTTCTGAGCCCTGATCCTTTTGCCGGACGCTTCCACTCCCACTGGACATGGCCCAGCCTTTCCCTTTCCCATAAGGTGCCTCTCTTTTCTATACCACAGCTTTAAAATTGTTCTGGATTCTTCTCATGCTCCTTGGTTCCCACTCATCCTCCCAGCTCAACCATCTTAAAGGCTACCTTGGATCTGAGGGTCCTCTTCCCTTGTGTCACCCAAAATGTTGCCGCTCTATGAGAAATTCCCTTTTGAGATGTACTGTATACTTTTTCTTCACACCAGGCATTGTATTATGCAGGCACTGTTTGCACACCTTCCTCCTTACTGGAAGACATTCCTTGAGAAAGATTGAATATTGGTGTTAATTTTCCTGGTGCCTAGCACAGTGCCTGCTTCTCAATATCTATTTGCTGAATGAATGAGCTGTACATAGTGATGAGTCAAAAAGGCCAAGTCCCTCCCTCAGTAAAATAATAACAGACTATGAAAAGTGCTTAGAAGGAAATAAACAAGATTATGTGGTAAGGGTAAGTGGGGGGGAGCTCCTTGGAGATAAGACCTAAAGACTGACAAACATCCAGAGAAGGGGATGGACAGAGAGACCTGAGGTAGGAAAGAGTTTGTCCCAGTAGAGGACAGGAAAGGAGCCCCACACAGACCAGGATGAAAACAGAGGAGAGTTGGGAAAGGGCAGATTTCCTTCTAAATGTAGAGGGAGCCACTGAAGGATTTAAGTGTCAGTGGCTTGATCTCATTGTGATGACTGCCTCAGGAGGTCAGACGTGTACCTCTTCCTACCTACCCTGCCTCGAGGGGAACTTGCAGCCAGACCAGAAGGACCCCCTACCAGTCAGGTCCAGCACCAAACCAGTCTCAGGAGAGAATCTGCATCTTGTGGTAATAGTTTATTTAGCTTTTTAAGTAGAAGGTCAGGACAACCTAATGCTAGTGTTGGATAAAAGAAAACAGTACAAACTGAGTTAAGAACTAATTCAAGAAGTCAATTAAGCTTAGAAATATCACAAAAACAAAAAAACCCACCAAAAAACATAAAAAGTTAGAATAAAATGGAATAAAATTTTCTTCCTCTCAGGAAGAAAATCCTTATGTAGTTAGTTGACAGTTCCTCTATACCTCTAGACTAGACTTTGAGAAACATTAGAAATGCAAATTAGCCAGTTTCCTTTGAACTCATCTTCTTTGAAACTGAACTTTCCCCTCATGCTCTGCTTATTCATATAAAAGCAAGACAAAGAACATACTTTGGACTTCAATTCAGAATCCTTGTTTGTTGGGTAGATACCCTTCTAACTTCCTCTTCTTGTCTGTGATTTTTATTCTTCAACTTTGTGAGATTAAAAAGCCCCAATTTGTACACAATTAACTGCTTCATCGTGACTTTCAGTGCCCTTGAAAGTAATTGTATTTGTTTGCTATGGGTGCTATAGCATTGCCACAGAGGGTGGCCAACAGAAACACAGGTGTATTATTTTGCAGTTCTGTAGATCAGAAATCCTACATGGTGTTGCACAAGCTTGTGCTCCTCTCTAGAGGTCCTAAGGAAGAATCCATATTCTTGTTTTTTCCAATTTCTAGAAGCTCTCAAATTCCTTGGTTCTTGGCTTTAATCTCTATATTCAGAGCCGATGATGACATGGCTCTCTGACCCTTTTTTCCCATCGTCATCCTTATTCTATCATCCCCTGTTTCTTGCCCCAGTTAGGAAAGGTTCTCTAATTTAAGCACTCCTGTGAATGAATTGGGCCCCCATGTGTAGCCAGGTTGAGGGGCTCTTCTCTAAGTGTGTAACTTAATCTCATCTGCAAAGTCCCCTTTGCCATAGAAGGTAACATACAAGTGCCACCCCGCTGGGAGCTATTCTTGGAGGTCATTACTTTACCCATCAAAGATCTCTTAGATCTTAAGAAATCAGTCAACCAAAATACAATGTGTGAATTTCTGGTGAATAGATTAGAATATACAGATTTTGAGTCTCTTTGAAACTACTTAGGAAATTTTAAAATGAGTATTTAGATGATATGAATATTATTGTTAATATTGGTAGTTGTGGATATAGTGAATGTTAGGGCTGGGAGTTTTTATTGCCTTTTGATTAAGAAGACAGCTTAATGATAGGGTTTCCTTAGAACAATGAGAGAGCAATGGGTTGAAAAACTTAAGAGAAATACAAAGAAGATAAAGAAAAACTAGACTTATAGGCACAAGGAGAGAGAAAAGCAGTATTAGAATTTTATAGGTTGACACTGAACTCATGAGAGAGAAAAGAAGAAAGAAGTGGATGTTGGGTGGGGGAAGTTTCAATCCATAATCAATTGGCCCTGTTGTTTTGGGCCTGTGTCAGGGGAGCAGATCATGGCAGGAGTAGATGGTAGACAATTTGGTTACTTCATGGCCAGAAAGTAAAAAATAGGAAGAGGAAGGGGCTGGAGATCCCACAATCCTCTCAAGGGGCATGCCTCCAATGATCTAAGGACTTCTCACTAAAGATCTTATCACTTAAAGTTTCCACCATCTCCAATAGTGCCACCATGGGGACTAAGCCTTTCATTCATGGAATTTTGGTGGACATTCAAGATTCTAAGCATTGCATTTTCCCCTTATTCCCCAAAGGTGTATGTCCATCTCACAAGGCAAAATACATTTTGTAGATCTTTAAGAGACCCAGTCTTAATAGTTGTACCATTGATTAGAAGTCCAAGCCCAAAGTCTTCTCCAAGACTGGGTATTTAAATGCAAGACCCTGCAAAAGTAAAAAGACTATAACTCTGGGGCAAATGTGGGGTAAACATTCCTATTCCAAAACAAAACAAAAAAAATAGGAAAATAAAAATAATTAGCCCAAAGCAAGAATTAAATCCAGTAGGGAAAACATTAAATCCTAAAGCACAGGTCTAGCACTGTGCTAATGGGAAAGCTCTCAAGGGCTTGCTAGTTTTATCCACATAACCACGTTCTCATGGTTTGCCTGTTGGTTGCAGTTTCCCTCAGCAGGCACTGCACATTGCTGGCATCTCTCCCTTCCTAGAGTCTCCATTGCAGCTTAGGCTTCACTACACCTCCATGCATCACCTTGCTCGCAAGGACTCTATGCAACACACTGAGTAGCCTCTCAGGCTTTCCTTTGAAATCTTAATAGAAGCCTCTACGATTCATAGCTCTTGCATTCTGTGTGCCTGAAAAGTCAGCATCAGGAGAATGATGTCAAAGACAGTTGCCATCACAAGCTGAATCAGGGCCTGAATCATGGTCGTAGGCCTCCACCTTGATGGCTTGATGCCTTGATGGCTGAACGTGGGGAAGTGAACCCTGGGAAAAGATTGCCTAGGTCAGTGATAGCTAAGCTTTTAGAGACTGAGTCGCCACACTGTCTATGACATAATTGCCTGGCGCTGCTACTCCTTTCTGAGCACTGTTATCCTGCGTGGCTGCGGGGGTGACGCTTTGGCAACTTGGCTTATGTGCCAATAGAGAGGACTTCTATGTGCCTACTGTGGCACTAATGTCATAGGTTTGCTGCCACTGTCCTAGGTGACCCTGAGAAGGCAGAGCACCTGGGGCTTTATTTTTATTTTATTTTTTAAACAACACCATTGAAACAAAATTGCAATTCTATACTTTTGGGTCTGTGATGGGTGGGGTGGTTTGCAGATTCCTGAAATGCCCTCAAGACATCATTCCTGTTATCCCAATGTAACACACTTGGCTTCTTTTTTTTTTTTTTTTTTTTGGTACCAGGGATTGAACTCACAACCTCGTGTTTGCCATACAGGCACTTACATCACTGAGCTAAACCCCCAGCCCTACTTGGCTTCTTTTTACCAGTACTACTTTCTATATACTCCTTGGCTGCACTTTTACACTTGCCTCTTTTCTAGCCAACATGCAAATTTTTCAAATCTTTCCACTCTGCTCCTCTTTGATCTTGATTTTTATTGTAAATTTGGCTGAAGGATCCATTAATACCCATGCTTAGGCTATAGCCTGAGTGTTTTACCCCCTTGAAATTCCTTCACCAGAAAAACTAGGGGAGTACATTTAAGCTTAGCTTCCCATAGTCCCAGGGCATGAATAAAATGCATTCAAATTCTTTGTCATAGTGTAACAAGGAAAGCCTCTAATCCAGTTCCCCATAGAACCCTCATTTCATCTCAAACCTCATCATCATCACCTTTACTGTACATTTCTGTCAGCATTTGGGTCTCCTGAATCCTCACTAGAATTGTACGTTACACTTTGCTTACAATGTTCTAGGCTTTCTTTAGCTTGCTCCTCCAAACTGCTCTAGATTTCTTCCAAAGATTGTTCCCACATTGTCAGTTATAGTTAAACCAGTAACTCCACTATTCAACACCAATTTGCTGAGCTAGTCAGCTCTCTGTCACTTTAAAAAGATACCTGAGATAACCAATTTTAAAGGGAAAAAGTTTATTTGGCTGATAGTTTGGGAGATTTCAGTCCATGCTCCGTGTGTTAGCTCTGTTTTGTAGGCCTTTTGTGAGACAGAACATCATGTCAGAAGTGCATAGCAAAGGAATACTACTCACTGAATGACCAGGAAGCAAAAGAAGAGAGACATTGTTGGGGTCCCACAGTCTCCTTTAAGGGCAGCCCCCCAATAACCTAAGGTCCTACTTCAGGCCCTGTATTGTAAAGTTTCCCTCATCTCCTGGTAACTCTGCCTGGAGGACAAGCCTTTAACACCTAGGCCTTCAAGGTACTTTCAATATCCAAACTGTAATGGACTCTAAACACCAAGTTCCTTTCTCTTCTTTGCTCAGATGACAGGGAACAGTATTAGTTTTCACTTGGTACTTTAACAAATTGCCACAGATCCATGTTAAAAACAACACAGATATATTATCTTAGAATTCTGTAGGCCAGAAATATACAGGGCTAAAATCAAGGCATCAGTATTTCTTTTTAGGAGGCTCCAGGAATAATCCCTTTCCTTTCCTTTCCTTTCCTTTCCTTTCCTTTCCTTTCCTTTCCTTTCCTTTCCTTTCCTTTCCTTTCCTTTCCTCCGTCTTCAAAACCAACAGTGCTGTGTCTCTTTGACCAATTTTCCCTGGTCACATCTTTCTTTGTGACCAGAATGGGGGAAGGGCCTCTGATTTTAAGGATTTGTATAATCAGAGTGAACCCACTTGGACAATCCAAGTTAATTGTCCCATCTTGACATTCCTACCTCTGTCCGTCTATGGAATCCCCCTTGAATGTGAGTTAACATGGCATTCAGATCCCTTTGCATGTGAGGACATGGACAGCTGAGAGTGACACTGCCATTCAGGACACTTTCCTTGCCAGCACACTGACGTGCCCAACACCTCGTGGTAAACTCCAGTACAAAGGAGACTTCGTGTTGAACTGAAAACAGTTAGGTAAAGGACAAAACAGAATAACGTTGGGAAAGCAGAGAAAACCTGGTTAGAGGAGGACGAGGCAGTGTGGGTGCTGCCGCTCAAGTTCCTTCTCACACTGAAAACCTTCCCAGCATGGCGGACCCTGCTTCTACGTCAGCTCCATATTGTTGTCAAGGCTGGCAGTGGATTACCCATTCAGAGGGCCTGCCCCCAGAAACGGGTGGTGCCTACATCTACAGTTTTCTTCTTGTTTTGTTTCTTGTCTTTTTGAGTTAGATCTTTTTTTTTTTTTAATTGGTACTAGGGATTGAACTCACGACTTCGTGCTTGCAAGGCAGGCGCTTATGCCGCTGAGCTAAATCCACAGCCCCTCTTGTCTTTTTGAGACAGGGTCTCACTATGCAGTTCCAAGCTGCCCTTGAGCTCACTTTGTAGCCCAGGCTGTCCTCAAACTCACAGTTGTCCTCCTGCCTCATCATCCCGAGTACTGACATGCACCAACATGCCTGGTTTAAGTCTACAGTTTAAATGCTCAACTTTTAAAATTCCAGAGTCAAAATACCTATTTTAGAAGACTATAAAAAATCTGTGTATTTCTCTGATCACCTACCTTCCTTTTTTTTTTTTTCCTTTCTCACAATAAGTAACCATCACCCTAGCAGGCAGACATTCTTCTCTTCCAAGGGCAAGCTGTTTTATAGAGTACTAATTTTATGAAAATTACCTGAGCTACTTGGATTATGGAAGAATGAATGAAAAGCCCAGGCTGTAATGAAACAGTTAGAAAGCAGAGCAGCAAGCAGGTTACTTAAAGCTCAGTGTAATCCTTTTTCATTTAAAAAAAGAAAAAGTCACGTCATTGATTCATCTGAAGTGTAATAGACTGAAGAAACGACTGTAACGTGATAGTTTAGAAGTACAGTTCTTGTTTTTATTTCTCGTTTTGTGTAAAGAAAGGCATAACACTTAGTTATAGACCTTTCAAAGCAAAAAAAACAAAAACAAAAACAAAAACAAAAACAAAAAACCCAGAGAAACAAAAACTCTGAAACACAAAAATTCACATTCTTTGGACAATAAACTTACAGACGCACCTTGAAAACCTGGTTTTTCAGTCTTTGAAGTGACTTAATATAGAGTCAGTCCCAGAGATTGCTGTGATGAGAAGTTATGAGAGTCTCCACTATATATGAAGATGTTTGCATTTCAAACCCATCATTTCCTTGGGACAAAAGACCGATGTAATTCAGTGTGTACACCAAGGGCGTCGTGAGCTGAATCTAGCAGTAAGATCCACTCTCGGGAAGACTCAGCATGAACACACCCTTCAGCGAGGAAAAAAAAATAAAATGAAACAAACTTTGAACACTTTCTTAAAAAGTGAAGGCCACATTCAGAGCTCTGTAGTTACCATCGACGTTAATAGGACCAACCTGTTTCTGGGAATCAGGGTAAGTTGGCAGGAAACTTGTGATCTGAAAGAAAAGGAGATAAAACGACTCATTGGGCATCACGTTCAGTGACTTCACGGAGAAATGCTTGTCATTAAGGGATGAGTTAAAATTCACATGTTGCTAAGGAGGACAGTTGTTGTCTCTCTGAGAATGACCTATTACTGCTACACTGTCATTACAGACTAATCCCTAAAGAAGGAAGCAGGAAGGACAGGCACTGATTTCAACACTATTTGCTAATTGCTATTTGACAAGAGATGAGTTAGAAAGTACAGAAAGACTGGAAAAGACCTCCATTCTGTGGTCACACACACACACACACATCATGACTGACAAATAGGCACGGAAAATATCTTATTGGCATCATGTTTCCAGCATTGCTATAACTACGCACAAAACAAGTGATACATGAAATGGTAGTGACATCTGTTCTAGAACCTGTGGGGCTTTACTCACAAAGCAGTTGTAAAATCTTTTGGGGACAAAAATATTTCTACGTCTCTATGCAGATGCTTTCCTCCAAGGGAAACAAACATAGAGACAAATGGATATGCATGTAGAGTTGAAAGACAGTAATAAAAACAAACAAAACGCCATCCACTTCTTTAAAATACTCCTAACTTTTCTCCTTTCAAATGAAGCTACAGTTATCACCTTGGATGTGTGTCTTTTCTTTTTGAACCACAGAATGTTAGTTGTCTTAAAGCTGGAGTTTCAGATTGTGGTGTAGGCTGTGGTAACACAAATGGATGCCGAGTGTGTTTGTTTTGATTTGCTAGGAAAACATTTGCTGACCTTAGAAATGAAATCATTGAGTTGTCTGTTTGTTTATGGCCAGAGACTTATGGTGGTTCTGGGTACTAATGTTAGTATATCTTTGAAATTCTCAGATCCACAGTGAGTGGGAAGTTACACAACTCGGGTTTAGCGTACTCAGGATGTTCCTCATTAAGGACCCCAGTCTGCTCCCTTCCCAGGACTTCCCAAGATGCGTTTACATTTATCATCCAGCAAATCGTCCATGCTGAAGGGCTGACCTGCAGACGGCGGGAGAGCCTCTCAGTACATAGAACATTTAGAACTTGCTTCTTAAGTCAAGTTTCAAGTACATCTTCCCAAATTAGGGTCATTTGATTCTTCCCTCATTCCAGAGTGTTCTTTAACATTAGGTAGCATATTTCTAACATTTGGAATTTTTAAAGCTTATGGCCTCTTGCTTTCAAACTTTTAAAGTATGTTAACAATTTATTCATTTGGAGTAGTTTAATATTTTGTTGTTTTACTATCTTCTGGGCAAATTAGGAAGAGTAAAATGAAATAATTTTGTGAATCAGTATGTTTTGGTGTATTTATATTTTTGTGTATTTATAAAGCCTCTGCATTAGCCATTGTCCTCTGAAATAATTGATCTGATAGCAAAGGCTTATTTTTACTTGTTGACCTCCATAAAAAATGTTATCTTGCTAAATATAATATGGCACTTTTTCAGGCATTGTGCATAATCCTATTGTTGTGGGCATTTTCTATACGCAGAGAAGCCAGCTCAGCTCCTTCTGTGGAATTCTTTTATCTGTAAATGTCTTTTCTCATAAAATAGTGGCTGATAAATTGCAGGTGAAGGTGGAGGAGAGCCCGTTTGGTTGGGCTCATGGCATCTGTGAGAGTGTTCTGTCCCTCCACGAGAATGCGGCCGTGGTCAGCAGTGGTCAGCAGCCTTGCCCTCCTCTGTTTCCCTAAGCAGATGGAGCATGCAGCTCTCCGGGCAGCACAGTTTCAAGCTCTGCTCCTTGGTTGCTTCGTCTTTACAGCCCCACGTCTCACCACATGGCCTGTATCCCATAGAGCCCGGTAGAACCCTGAAGCCCCTTTCTCTGTCCTGCCAGCAAACCCAGGAAGGTAAAATGAAAAAAATCTCTTCTGAAAAATGGAGAAAGGACACAAAAAAAGGGAACAAAACTTGTTATCCTCAAGATGTTAAGAAATGCCTATTGTCTCATTTGTGGTCATGGAATAACTGTCAGTGACAAAATAATTTCTGGAGTTACTTTGTGTTAGCCAAAATTGCAAGTGTTTATAGGGGGATTTAGCTCAGTGGCACAAGTGCCTGCCCAGCCAGCGTGAGGTCGTGAGTTCAATCCCTGGTACAAAAAAAAAAAAAAAAAAAATGCTTAGAAGCACTTAGTGGAATCTCAGAAGTCAACTCAGGGGCTACAAACAAAGATGTGCCCCTCCCAAGACAGTAAAATCCTTTTCTACAAAATAGAGGTAACTTCTCACCCTACTTCAAGAAATTACAGTAAGAAACAATGAGCAAAATGTATATGGGAGATGCATTAAGAGGGATTTTGAAGTAATGCCTGTTAATTGAAAGTAGCCAACCTGAAACTGGCCAGCTGAGTGCAAGCAGTTGTTTGGAAAGTGATGTGGACAAGGATGTGGTTTGGGTCCAGACCTCTGCTCCATCATTTGCTACATGGTGACCTCAGGCACATCACTGACTTCTCTGGGCCTCCATGTCCCTATGGGTAGGACCTGCCTTGCAGAGCTGTGACAACACCAAAGGCCATGCTGGTAAAGGGCTGGTCCGATGACTGTGGCAGAAGGATGCTTATCAAAAGCTCTTTTGCCTTTTACAGAGGGTGAGATAAACTGCCTGCTCTGCCTTTTGTATGTTAGAAAGAAGTCCTCTCATACTTACAGCATTGTATTCAGAATTGTCAATAGTATGTGGGTTGAATGACCTCATCGGACAGATAATGGCGTGTTATTTGGAAGCCTTTAAGCATACCTTTGGAGGCCAGCAGTCACGCAAGAATTGTGAATGTCCGTTCATGGCATCAAGTGACAGAGTACACGGCCATTCCAGCCTGTGGTACATTCTTTGAGTGGGGACAGTCATTTTGACGTTGCACAGGGGACCTGAATGACATGATGGTAAGTCACCTGGGAGGTTTTGTAAGAGCTGAAACTCTGAACCTGCTCCTGAGACCCGGCCTTCGTTTCCTGTGTGCATCCCGCCGGGTGGAAGAGGGCAGGTGCTAAGGAGCAGGATGTGGTGGAGCAGGGCATTCGGGTCCTGGTTTCCAGATGACACTGAAAGCCAAGTGTCCCCAAGGCAACTAATGAAAATGGCCTACAATCATCCTACGAGTGATTTTAAACATTCGTCTAAAAATCTGGGGACTGGAGATGTAGCTCAGTGGTAGCTCACTTGCTTAGCATGCACGACATCCTAGATTCTGAAAAAAAAAACAAAAAAAGGAAAACTATGGTCCTTGTTGAGAGTCAGACAGGACTGAGACGCCTGGAGCTCTCAGGAGTCTCATTCCGTCATAGCACATTACAACTTCAAATTTCCTGGCACTCAATGACTATTGATAGTCCATTTGGAAAGAAATTGATTAAAAAATTAACATCCCTGCCAGTAATTCACGTATTAATGGATCAGAACTAAATAGTTGATCATTTGTTCAAAATGATTAAATCTACAAAAAAATTCTAAATGTGTTAGCCCACCCCATGAAGTTGAGGATGTTTGGGAAGAAAGTCAGGTACAGGTTGGTTTTGGGATCCTAGAAGTGTGTGGGCCTGGTTCTCGGGGCCTTGATGCATGTATGGAACGTGGGATGACGTGAGAACGTACATACCCACAGCCCTGTCCTCAGCACCTCGTCAAGTCTAAGTGAGAATCAAATCCTCTGGAAATTCCTTTTTTTTTTTTTTTTTTTTGAGGCATGCAGGGAATGCTCCCTAAATCTGAGTCTTTGGGAGAGTGAATTTAATTGTTGAAAGCAGTCAGGTTTCACTGAAGCCAAGCCTAGTGAATAAAGGTAAATGAGCAGGATGAACAAATTAAAAAGAAAGGTGCGGTTATAAAATGACAAAACTAGTTTGCTCTTCTGATCCACAGAGTGCTTCTGAGAAGTCACTCCAGAAGCACAGAAAGAAACACCTTCCTTCCCCCTGTTGCTGCTGTGGGCAGATGGAGAGCACAGACCAAACGCTTAAAAAATAAGCATTGTCTTGGGCCCAAAAATTCAGCTTCTCAGGATGTATCATAAAGAAAGTATTGAGATAATTCACAGTGATTCCCTCAGTAATTTGGTTCAGTAACAGCAACAGCTGAAAAACTGGGCACTGGCCTAAGTATGTAATTTCTACTGCTGGGCTGGCTAAACACAGGAGGGCTTATGAAATGAGTAGGACATCTCGTGAGCCGTGGAAATGATGCTCCTAGCCGGGCGTGATGGCCCATGCCTGGAATCACAGAAACTGGGGGGCTGAGGGAGCAGGGTGCCAGCCTGGAGGCCTGAACTATATTGCAAGACCCTGTCTTTAAAAACAACAATAACAGCAACAACAAAGCAGAAAAACCTCCTGAAATGTTTCTGGTATGGAAAACCTCTCATGTTCAGTGAAAACAGCAAATTACAAAGCAGTGTTAAGATCAGATGCAAGTGAAAGTCTGTAGATATGGCAAAGGGATAGTAAAGGGTATGGAAAGGAGGAAGATGTTATGGGTGTTTCCAATTCTTTATGTTTGTTTGTGTATTCTAATTTTTCTATAACAGCAATTTTTATCATAAAAAGTTAATAAAGGGAAAGATTTTAAAAAGAGACGGAGAGATACTGATGCTGTATCCTCAGAGAGTAGCTAAAATGTGCCTGGATTAGTGCACTAGGGATGCTGTGACAAAACAGCTCAAGTGAGGTGTCCTAGCCGAAACCTGGTCCCCCAGGCGGAGGGCTGGGAGGCTGAGATCAGGCTCAAGCAGGATTTGCTCTTCCCACGCGCTATGCGCTGTGCGTGCGGCTCTGTTCCCCGCCTCTCTCTGCAGCTGGTGATTTGCTGGGGTCCGTAGCTTCTGCTGCATCACTTTAATCTCTGCCTTCATTGTCACGTGATGGTCTCCCTGAGTGTATGTGCCCAGATTTCCACTTTTCATAAGGAGAGGGTTAGACTGGGGGCGGGGGGGTCCCCCTCCTCCACTATGACTTCATCTTAACTGCAACTGCAACACCCCGTCCCCAGATAAGATCGCACTCCGGGATCCTGCGGATTAGGACTTCAGGGCGTGAATTTGAGGGGGACACAGTTCAGCCCACAGCAGTACCCTGGAGAGAGCAACACTGCTTCAGCACTAAGCTGCCACCTGCTGCGCAGTGTGAGGGTGGCCAGTATCAGGACACTGACCTGCTCCTGGTAGGACTGCAGGTTCCGAGACAAAGATGCAAAACCAGCCCCGAGCACAGCCTGCTCTTCCCCAGGTGGCCTGGCCAGAGCTAGACACAGGTATGGACTCAGCACATCCGATCTGGGGGCCCATTTTAAAGATTGAAAAGAAGGGCTAACCTAAAGAAAAAGAAAATGATGTAAGGTTACTTTTGGTTGCATATAAAAGATGTGACTACAGTCATAGCTTGGTGCTCATGAACACTTGTCATACCCGTACTGGCCACACTTTGACTCGGGAAGATATCCCAGCACTGAGCGCCTGCCGGGCTCACAGCAGCTCGCCACAGGCTCACACGTTCATCGTGACTGTCTTGGGCATCTGCATTTTAAGTGCTAATTATGGGTTGCAGAAAGGTTAAGAGTGACACCACTGTGCCTGAGAGGCTTATGTTAGCCAAGGAAGAGGCTAACATTGGCCCGGTAAGGTTCAAAGGTGCAAAAGTTCTGGGGGAACTTTCATGAATTATTTCTAATGCCGTTATTTCCTATGGGAAAAATTCATTGGAACTCATCAGTCTCAGCCTCACCATGAGTTATGGAATGAATTAAAGGCAAGTACCACAGTACGACTATACAAAACAAAACAGAAAGGTAGAAAGGCCAAAAGGAAGAAGAAATACTGTATTACAATAAAACCTGCACATGGATGTTTATAGTGGTTTTATTCATAATTACCTGGAACTAGAACTAATCAAGGTGCTCTTCAGTGAGTGAAAGAGTAAGCAAACTGCAGCACATCCAGACCACAGAGTGTTATTCAGCAGTAAGAGCCATGAAAAGACGGGGAAACCTTAAATGCACACTGCCAAGTGTGTCTGAAAAGGCTGCATATTGTATGATCCCAACTCTGTGACATTCTGAAAAAGGTAAAACTCTAGAGGCAGCAGAAAGTTAAGTGGTTGCCGGGGGCTTGTGGGGCTGGGGGGAAAGAAGGGGTGTGGGAGATAAACAGGCAGAGCTTGGGATTTTCAGGGCAGCAGAATAACTCTATACGGTAGTGTACTAATGGGTGTGTGTCGTTATGTATTTGCCAAAACCCGTGGACTGCACGACACAGAGTGAATCCTAATGTAAACTGTCAACTTTGGTTAACACGTCAATATTTGTTAACCAGTTATAGTAAATGTACCACACTAATGCAAGACATTAGTAATAACGCAAACTCTAGGACAGGGAGGGAAGCGGGGTGTATGTACTATCTGCTTAGCTTTTCTATGTACTAGAAACTGATTTAAAAAAATAAAAGTAGCCTATTATAAATCACACCCCCCCCCAAATATATTCTGCTAAAGAAATTTAAAAGAAATCATGCACTTAGCTAGCTACCCAAAAGGGGCCTTTGGCAGATAACAGTTTGGGAAACTGCAAGAGTTAGCTTTTTCAAAGGCAGCTGGGAAGACACCGATGACCAAAGTGTGAACCAGCAGGGCTCTCAGAGATTCAAACTCTGGACCGCTGACACCTAGCTCAGACTCTACAAAGCCTTTCTAATGGCACTCAGGGGGCAGGGGGAGGAAAAGGGGAACCAAATTCTTACTCAAAGAAATAACAATTTGGAACGTGCACAAGAGTGTCAACAAGTTATGTAGATCTTATCAGCATCACATTTTTGGTGCCTCCCAGCAATCCAGCCAGGCTCCACCAGCCTGTCAACACCAGCAGCATCCCACGCCTCTGGGGCCCATCAGCACCCCAGGAGGCCCTGCCCCAGCCAGGCCTGCCCGCCCAGAGCCCCTGAAGCCCGACCGTCCTCTCTCCTCCTTTCCTCTCAGGATACTGTGGTATCTTCCGCCAGGGCAGGCCTGAGTACTCGCTGTCTGTCCATTTCTCTGCTAATGCTCAGCAGCTTGGCTGGGACTCGATGTCAATAAAACTGAACAAATCTTCATGCTAACTTTGCAAAGAGTACACAAAGTGGAAAAATCTAATGTCTTAACAGCCGAAGCAAGAGAATATATACTTTCAATCTTATTGGGAGAAATTATGCAAAGTTCTTGAAGTATTTAAAGCTTGTATGTGGTATTTCTACATTTGCAGATGAAATATCATGATTTTGCAAAGTTAAGAAGAATGGAAAAGACGTAACACTTTGTTGAGATTATTTTCTTGAAACCTCCTAAAAATGAAACCCTCAGTTTAGAAATACATATGTGATATATAGCTATAAAATGTATAAATTTATATATAAAATATATATGTACATTGATTCATGATAATGCAGACTCTCAAATGTAACTTTGCTAAAGGGTGCAAAACACATTCAGGTGATGAGATGATTCTTTCTTTTACAATTACCTGTTTGTTACATTAAAGTCAGTGAATGGCTTCCTTTGTTTTCATTTTAGGCAGCTTTAAGTGCCTTGAAACAATTTTCTGAACAAGGACTGGATCCAATTGATGGAACAATGACTATTGAAAAAGGTTCTCTTGAAAAGTGAGTAAAACGTCTATCAGTATTTTTATATTTATAATTTTGAAACAGCACAAAGGATGAGGCATAGATAATTATAAGGTTTTTTTAAAAATCCAGACAATGTTACCTAAATTTTACAAAATTATTCCTAATGCAAAATTGAAATGTGGGTTTTTGTTTGTGGTACTGAGGATTGTACCTAGGGATTTTCTCACTGAGCTATCTCCCCAGACCTTTTTTATTTATTTATTTATTTATTTATTTATTTGGAGACAGGGTCTCCCTAGGTCTAGGTTGCCCAGGCTAGGCTTGAACTTGCCATGGTGCCCTAGCATCGCAGAGTGCTGGGGTTGGAAGTGTGCCCCACGCCCAGCTTCAAATGTAGATAAATGAAAACGGTGTATTGCGCATGGTCACATTCATTTCCTGTAAGTCTTCTGGGAAACTTTTAGCTCATGAACTGGTCATTACTTTTGCATTCTAATGCCTTTATTAGAAATATTTATCAGCCTTATTGACTGTAAGCACTGCAAAACTTACAAAGATTGTTTTTTGCTTCAAATTGCTGGGCATTATCCGGCTAACCCATTTTCTGCAGTTAAAAAAAAATTCTCACATTCCTGCTAAGTTGTGGATAAAACTAATAGAAAAGAAAAGAGATATGGAGAGGTGACCCTCTCCTTGGCTACATGTGAGTTTGCACGTTGTCGTAGAAGTGGGCTCCCTAGGGCTGCAAAGACCCACGTGAAACCCAACTCATAGCTTTTTATGAGATTTGAACATAAGGGCCAATCAAGGGACTGAATTTCCAAGGACCCAATTTAAAAAATATAGGAAGCAATTACATTTCATAGTAGAAACCAAAGTCTGTCAAAGTAATGACAGCTGATGAGATCCCTGAACACGCACAGGGGATAACATCTTTAGAATTAAAATAAAAACAGATAACCCAGGAAGTAAAAACCAGTTATACTGATCATACAGTTAAATAAGCATTCCCCCCCCTCCAAAAAAAAAAAACCAAAAAAGCCAGAAAATAACAGTAATAACAAAAAGGACTGTATCTAGTCATCAGTATTTAAAAGGTAAGAGTGTGAGAAGAAAACATTTGGTAAACAGACGTGGCATTGTGAGCTGTCTATAGACTGGCAACCATTTATAAGCTAATTTAATCAAAACCATTTCCACATGATCTCATCAGCAGACTATCTGAGCATAAATATTGTTGTTTCACTTTAAAATGTCACTTTCGTGGTGACCTTTGAATCCTATGTGCCATCTGCTAATAAACATGTCTGAAGATGTGCGACCCCAGACCTCAGCTCTTGTTTCTGTATTAATCTTTCAGACAAGCCAAGCATCTGAGAGAGAAAGCGGACAATAACCAGGCGAACCCGGGCTCCCTCGCTCAGGACTGCAAGAAATCAAAGTCAGCCATCTAGCAGCTCTCAGAACCCCGTGGCCGCCACCGCATCCTTATAAACCTGTCAGCACACATGAGGGTGTCTGTGTTCAAGGAAATGAATGACTAATACCATGATTTGAGTCTTATGTGAAGACGACACTATTCTAACACAAGAGATAATGTACATGGTACTGTTTATTCAACTGGGGGAATATAAAACTTTGAGCATTTCCCTTGGAACTTGAGATCAGATCATAACTCATTTGCCCAGAGGCAGCAGAAATCTGATCCTGCTACTGGAGCTTAAAATAACAATTAATGAAAAGTGTTAGAAACAGAGCTAAAGTTTTAAAATGATTAATAGAGAAGTTGGGTTTGGTTTTGTTGTTATGATTGTTTTGTCGTGGCGCTTGTGTTATATTCTCTCTCTCTCTCTCTCTCTCTCTCTCTCTCTCGTTTGAAATAATGCTTGACAATTCAAAAATTAACCAATGATGTGCTGTGGAATGTGATGGTTGTTGTCTTCATATAGAGTCACATCGTTTCTCTTTTTATGCAGATCTTTGTAATCTTCATCCTATATCGATATGAATAACTTTAAGGTGCACTACGCAAAGATGTATGCAAACAAATTATGTTTTAAATCAGGTCAGATATTTGATTGAAAACATGAAATAATGCTAGGAACACGTAGTTTCCATATACTCCAGGAACTTAAAGAAAACAACAAAACCAAGAAGTTGTGGGTTTTGAGCCCCATGATACCATTAGCAGCCCAGGGGGCGCCCTGCCTCCATACCACTTTCCTGGATTCCACTCTCTCTCGTGGAAATCGTGCCCACCCCCATCCGTGCGTTGTAGCCACTCACTGTTTTTTGCATCAAGAGTGTCTTTATTAATGTCCTCTGGACTTGGGACAGTGAGTAGGGTCAAAATAAATATGTACATGGCGGGAAGGGAAAGCCTGCTGGAGAAGCTTCTAGCCAGCCACGCTCTGGACCTGCATGTTGGAATCCAGCGTGGGGGCCAATGCAGTAAAACTTTGGTCAGTTTCTGTGTGAAGTGTTGTTATTGTTGTTCTTTCAGTCTCTCACTCTCATCTTTTAAATGTCACCTCAGTGAAACCCATCCGGAAGGCCGCCACCCGCCAGTCACCCTGCCCAGCAGAGGAATTAGACAGTGCTGTATCTGCGAAACTGCCAAGCTGCCTCCTGGGTGACTCGGGCGGCTTCCTGGCCAGCCAGCGTCATCTCATTGTTCAGGCTTTCTCCTTATTGATTGCAAACATTGTGCAATGAGAAAACACTATACGGTCTAACTGTGCGACCCAACCTGAAAATAGGGAAAATTATGTAAGATTTCACAAGCAAAACCACCACAAATCATGATCTGGCTGACTCACACGCGACTGGGAGAATAAACAAACAGCACCATAAGGAAATAACTCCAGGGTTGTTGTTAATGATTCCCATGTGGGGAAGTCCGTCTGTACTGGGAGGGTTGGGTGCCCTTGGAGGAAATAGGTTTTGTTACATAAAGCTGGGTCCTTGTGAGAACAGTGTGTTTGTGAAGTTGGGGTTCGCAAAGATGAACTGTTTGAAACACAGTCCGGTTGCCTAACCCAGGGGCACAGGCGTCCTAAATCATTCCCTTAGAAGGGGACAAGGCCTTGCTTCCACTAGGACACAGCCACCTGAGGCTTCGGCCCTCAGGAACGAGGTGGGGGTTCATTTCCGGCAGGGCCGTGAAAGTGGCCCTTCTCTTCAGTTCGCCTCACACAGTGAACACACCTGCTCCTGCGGCGACACCCAGGCCATCGGGTCAGTGGGCGCGTGGGTGGGAGAGTGATGAGCACAGAAGTAAATAAAGCCAATGGGTTCTCAGAACCCAGGTATCTGAAGCACCTAACAGGCACTGTCCTCAGAGCTGGCACGTCACTGAGCCCACAGAGAGGCCGGCGTGGTGGCGGGGGACTAGAGATTTGCACAGGACCTCAGTGTCATGCTAGATAATTTATTCACGATCCCATGCCCTCTGCCTGCTGGAAGAGCCGCAGGAAGGCCTTCAGCTCCTTCCCCGAACAGCAGCACTTCCTGAGCTTTTTAAAAAAATTACCAATGCAAATGATGGGTGGCCTGCAGTCCCTGGCAAGGACCTGCTGCCTGCTCAGTTCCAAAGCACAGCGTTATATATCACTGCAGGGAAACCATTAAGGAGATTTATTGAAAGAATGTTTCTTCGGCACAAGGAGATCTTTTTGATGAAAAATGGAACTCATTATTCTTTAAAGGACACAGATTGACTTATCTCCTTTATCAATTCTAGTGTCTGCTTTCAGCTTTCCTCAATCAGCACGGGGGTTTTGTAGTCACTTCCCAGTGCTAGGAAATGTGTTTTGTGAAAAAGGGTTGTTTTTACATTTTACTCGGAAAGATAATATTGTACTTAGGAACTCCGACCATCCTTCCAGGACTACTTTCCAAAGATCAATGGCGAGACACCACTCGTCAGTTCTGACAGGCATTCTTCCCTTTCCTGGGTGACCCCTTGGAGAAGATGTCCCACCATTCTTCTCCCCAGCAAACAACTGTGATTCTTTAAAAATAATTTCAATCATAAAGTAAAAATAGATGAATGAGACTACCTACTGAATTGAAATGTGGTCCAGACCTACTGGTTGGTATTTAAATTCTCCTACAGGTGAGTTAGCACTGTAACTGCCCAGAGTTTGTTTTGTACTTTTTCAGTTCCAAAGATCTTTTGTTACCATTATGGCCAAAAATAACAGAGAACCTAACAGTCTTTCACACAGAGCTGATAAGTCATTAATGACAAAATCGGGTGTGAAATTGCCTTTGACTCTCTCATAACCTGACCCACCATGATATATGCACCTGGTAAATGTATAACTGATACATTGAAAAAGTGAACCAAAAAAAAAAAAAAAGATCTATCATCTAGTACTTCTTGGAGAAATAAATTTTAAGTCTCACACACAGAGATGGATATTCATAATAATACATGGCGTTACTGTCGATATGATATTATATCCTCAACCACGAGGAACTAGGGTTGTTTTTTTTTTGTTTTTATCAGTACCAGGGATCGAACTCACGACTGCCTGCTTGCAAGGCAGGCGCTTATGCCGCTGAGCTAAATCCCCAGCCCCAGAACTAGGGTTTTTAAATCAAGAACATAGCAAAATCCCTTAACTTACTTCAGAAGACTTTGGACCCATGGGACCTCCTTCTTCCATCTCTCATTTTTCATTTATATTTGTTCCCTAGGCTCACAGACTTAATTCCAATCCCCATCCCGAGATAAATTCCTGTGTTTTCACAATTTTGTGTGCATAACTTCACGAGGAGAGACTTTTTAACATCTGGTTCAGAGGAAAGGCTTCTGTAGATATCGTCAAACCCAGCTGTCCCTTTCTGACAGATGGCACCCAATTCCCATCTCACCTTGTAACACTTAGGTTCTAGCCTCTCAACATGAGAGTTCCTTCACTGTATCTCCAGCACTCTCTAGTGTGTGCTAAGAATTCAGAAACTAACACACAGAACAACTTTACTTCCAGGAGCTCTCAGCTGTGCTCTGCATCCTGGTGATGCTGTCTGATAAGCCATGTCTGCTTTTAAGGATCTCTTACCTTAGTAACATATCTTAGCCCTACCACACTCCAAATATCCACTGGGCCCTCCCACGTACATACATACTAGATGAGATCTCTCAGCTCACCAACACTCAGGAGGCCAATCAATCCACTTTTTTTCTCGTCGTATGCTCTGATCTGGAGCAGTACTCACCTTAATACAGTAAATACTTAGTAAATGTTTGTTGATTAGACGAACAACATGGAAAAACCCTGCCATGATGATTTTTCCCTGTCTCATTACACCAATGGCGACCTGAACAGTAAAGTCTGGCTTATTGGATGAAACCTCCTGCCCGGGAATAAACTTCTAGGTCTAGTTCAGTTAGCATGTAGTTTTGTTGAAGTCATTTAACATCTTCAAATTTCAGCCCCCCCCATCACCCAAACCCGGGGAAAAGAACACACCGGAGCATATGGACTATTTTTGAAAGTGTACACACTGTGAAAGTAAACACAATATTTCAGTCCATAAGTGGGGATTAGGAAAGAGCAATGATCTAGAGGTCTAGTCTAGGATTCAGACAGCCTCATCTGCTTTCCACATTTTTAAGTGGCCAAGGCTTCTTAAAATCATATGCTAATTCTTACTTTCAACATAGTAAACACTGAAACTTAATGAATACTGTTCTTCCAAATGTCATCATATTGGTCAGATAAAGACGTGACTTTGGCAAGGGATGTAGTCTTTTCTGGTCTCAGCTTTCATGTGATTAAATTAACAGCCCCAAACAGAATGCAGCTCTACTCTTCCCCTAGTATCTTTATTACTAGTGGTATGCTTATATTCAAATTCCATCTATAAGAGATGTGAAATTTTTATCAAACACCTGGAAGGAAAATACCACTCGTGTATCAATTAGAGTCCTTTAAATTGCAAGTTATAAAAATCAATTCAAACCACCAGTGGGAGATTTGTTATAAAGGCAGAGAAGTGTTTCACAGAACAAGAGCAGAAATAGTAAAACACAGAACCAGGAAGTAGAAGGCCCTGGGGAAACCAACAAGTTCTCCCTTTTTCAGTTCTCCATTCTATCCCTCCTCTCTCTCTCCCACACCAGTTCCTGCTTGTCAAGCCACACACTGGAGAACATGGCTAACAATAGAATCCAAGACTGTGGGTACCTGAAGAAACACTGCCTTTCTCTTTTGATTTCATGCCCAAAGTCTGAGGAAGTGAGCCCTGATTGGCCCAGCTTGTACTAGGGATTTAGCCCTTGGCCCATGTTGTGTAAATATGGCTGCCCTAAGTTCACCCCATGGAGTAGTCATGGGAGAAGACAGAATTAACCGATATCTGCCTCAACAACTTCTCGTAGTTTTACAGGGGCAAAGCTCCTTATACTCATGTGCTAATTCTTAGTTTCAACACAGTAAATACTGAAACCTAACTGAATAATATTCTCCCAATTGTCATAGGTTGGTCTCAAGTTTGTAATGCTATATAGCATTTGGTTTTGTCTAATCCTTTCAGTCTTGAGTTTCAAGGGTCTGATGGACCACAAAATTATGCTGAATGAGTCACAAATAAAACTAGAGTAAAAAATAAAAACTTGCCAGTGATTCCAAATCAATGTATTGGTCTCCGTCCCTTCAGCACATACAAATAACAAAAATACATATATTTTGTAGATTGGCCGAACATCCTCTGATTTCTACAGACCAGAAAACCAAAAACTACTTCCCTGCTTTTGTTATCCTGAAAGTTATTAACCAGAAGGAACTTCAGAGTCTTGCAACTGAGGTTGGGAGAGACTGGGGCAATTTTGATCTCATTTTCTTTCAGACGTCACTCCTAAGTATTTGGGAAGGTCCAAAGAAGGCTGGGGACTAGCTGTTGTTGTTTGTTGGTTTGTTTTGAGTGGCTAGGAGGCAGAAAATAGAATTAGAAATTTGTTTTGAAAACTGAAGTGGTTAAGGAAGCCAAACTGCCTTAGAGAAGAATGAGAAATTCTTTTTTTTTTTTTTTTTTTGGGTATCGGGGATCAAACTGACAACCACCTTGTACTTGCCAGGCAGACACTTAGACCACTGAGCTAAATCCCCAGCCCAAGAATGTAAAATTCTTGAGAAGGCTTTGAAGGGACGGAGTAGGTATTTCCTAGAGTAATTCTGCAGGAATGAGGAGCCAGCACCTTCCATTTCCTTGTGAGCTTCCTCAAATCTTCTACACGGGTAGTCATTTTTTTCAGAATGGTGTTTGAGCACTGGTTTCTCCTGGTTTTATAAAGTCAGAAGAACAAACAGAACCTCTATTCACCAGCTCAGGATGATTAGCAAGCTCCCAGCTTTGGCAAAGACCAGGCCTGGATATAAACCCCAAGAACAATCCCAGCCAATGGAGTATCTCTTAATCTCTGATATCAGGGAAGTTTAAAACTTTTACTTTTCTTTTCAGGAACCAGAGTTGCTTCCACAGTTATCCCAGCCTACCACACAGCGCCCACTTATACATCCAGCTCCACTAAAATGCTTGCTTCTGTTTTGTGAGCAGAAGAGGCTCCAAGTCTGAAGATGCCCAGCTAAACAAATCTTGTCTTCTAGTTTCTGACTTCAGCCAAATTCTAATCTATCAGTTAACAAATATGGATAGTTTCTGTCCTTAATTTAGTCACCAGGAAAAATCAAATAGAACCTAAAATCTGTACTCTCCAAAACTTCCAGTCCATTTGTGAAGATGAAATAGAAACAAGATATTGGGAGTAAATGCAGGCAGAGACAAATAGATATACTTCAGTAGGTGCTGATTTTAGCTTTTTGTGTTTGCACATGCTTGCAGGAAGCATCATGAGAGAATTTAGACCAGGTCCCCAGGTTGTAATATTGAAGAGAAGAGCTACCCTGCATTGCTAAACTAGTGACATAGGCTGACCAACTATAACCAAGACATTGTAGGAATCCAGTTTTCATGTTTCTTTTGGCTGGGATAAATTCTGTGATAACTGGGACTTTAGAAGCTGATGGGCCCTCCACAACCACCACCTCCACCACCAATAACTCTTCCCAGCTGCAGACACTCACTTCTCCACCTGTCACCAAGGAAGCAGTGTTGGGTGTCATTATGCACCGGGATCCCAAGTCAGGTTGCCCATCCTCAACTCCAGTTTGCCACTAACTCCCTGTAAGTTTGGGGAAGTGACCTTAACTTTTCCAAGCTTCTCCTGCCTCAATGATAAAATGAGGGTGGCAGTGTGGTTATATGGATTAAATACATTGTATGAGTTACTATACAAAAAGGGTTTTAATTGTATGTCGCACAGGATAAGCACACATAAATATGAGTTATGATTGACCAAAAGCGATCAATGAACTAATAAATAAGTATTGATCAACTACTGTGTGCCAGAACCCGTAACCAAGAGCTGAGAAAAGGGCAGAGATGAGGAAGCCACAGCCCTGTTATGCATCATAGAATTTTGGTTTCTTAAAAATAACTATAAAATATGCACACAACTAAGAATTATTCCAAACTGAAAGTTCTCAGGGAGCCAGGGCAGGAAACATTTGCAGGAAGTTCCACTAGGCCTCTCAGGCCTCGGGATCAGTTTCGAAATGTCTCTTCCACAAAGCCAAGTATCAGTGGCTCCCAAGCCTCAGTCCTGGTGTGGTGAGAACTGCTCATAGGTGAGAGACTATTTTTACCAAGGGACCCCACATTCCCACACATGTCCTGCTGTGCTCCTTTCCTGTCCTTGGGGAGCCAGGGGAAGCTGGTGAGAAAAGCTAACAGTGACCCAACTCCTGAAGTCAGGGGACCTAAGGCTAGTGAGGTGCCTCTGAAATACCAGACTCAAGCTGGGCTTGGCCTTTGTCAGTACAGGTTTTTAGGAGACAGAGGGAGAACAGGAGAAGCTGGATGGATAAAGAAGGCAGACTCAGGCCCCAGCACTGTGTGGGTGCAGGGACAGATGGGGGCAGCAGAGAGTGGCTCGAGTGCCCCAGCTTGGGAAGTGAGGCAGGATCCATCCACTGTTCCCTCAGACAAGGAGGACAGGGAAGAGCAACTTGCTAATGAGTTTGATTCTGGGCTTGTTGAGTTTGAAAGACTTTCAGTGAGTAATGAGAATAGAGTACTAAACACTGGAAGATACAGCAAAGTTGAAAAGCAGGTATTTGTGAGCAGTAACTGAGTGGCAATCATATGAGTCTCTCAGATTCCCTGGCTGGATCCTGAAGAATCAGAGGTCAAAGGTCAAAGACAAAAGGCAAAAGGTCAAAGACAAAGCTCTGGGAAGCACCAATATGTAAAGGATGCGCTGAAGAGGGAAGCTTAGGAAAGAATTTGAGAAGGAGCAGGAGTAGGAAGCAAGGATGACCAGGGGAGGACAAGGAAGTGAGCACTGTCAATTGTCACAGGAAGGAAATGAGTGGTGAGAAAAAGTAGGTGAGAGTCCTTGGCACTGGCATCAGGGTGCCATGGATGACCTTTCACGTCCCGTTCAGGAAGTCACAGAGGGGGAGAACGGAAGGAAGAGAACGCTTTCGTTCTGAGGCAATGGCTGTGTGGGTTACGAGAATGGGCCTTTGGGTGGATGCAGATTCAAATATGTTATCTAGAATGGAAAAGCCATAATTAAGCTGTTCTGGTAATTAATAGAGTAAGGATGGTTGTAAATGACCCTTTCTTCTTCTTTTCCTCCTCCTCATGTTCGTCCTCCTCCTCCTTCTCCTTCTCATTCTCCTCTCTCTCTCTCTCTCCCTCTCTCTCTCCCTCTCTCCACTGGTCCGTCTTCCCTTTAAGAAGTGGAATTTACCTGGGCAGCCGTGTAATTGCTAAATCAATAGAATCTGGCACAAGTGACCCTGTGCCAGTTTCAGGTCTGGCCTCCTGGGTCCATTCTCCTGCTTGTTCCCTTTGGGGCCACACCTCCTCTGACTCTCACTCTTGGAATTCAACACTGTGCTGTAAGAAACCCAAGCCACACAAAGAAGCCAGATGTAGGCGCTCAGTTCAACAGCCTCAGCTGTGCTCCAAACCACAGCCAGCATCAACTAGCAAGTGTGTGAGGTACCATCTTGGATGTCTCAGCCTGATAAAGCCTCAGATGACCTCAGTCCCTGCCAGCATCACAAGGAGCAGAAATACCACCCAAGCTAAGCACAGTCAGCCCACAGACTTGTGAGAAGCAATAAAAGAATTGTTGTTTTGATCACAACACATTTGGGGTGGTTTATTATATAACAGGAGATAACCAAAACCATACTTTCCATACAGCCTGATTGTTGGAGTACTTGATGCATGAAAACCACAAATTACCCATTATCTCCACTGCACAGAAGCCATCGCATGATTCCTCCCAATTAACACAGAGAGTTGGAATTTCTTTTGCCTCTCTTTACAGGTGCATACAATGGGTGAATGTCTCAGGTGTGGGTATAGGACAACAGGCAGAAGGGGACTGGGAAGATCCCCCCGGAGAGAGGATCTTCTCCAAATGAGTTACCGGAATCGCTTGAGGCCATTTTTGCACAGATGGGGAACACAGCAAGTTTTTGTTTTTTGTTTTCAATTATTCTGTGCAGAAAGTCAGATGCCAAGACTAGGTGGGCCCAGTGGCTAAATTCCTGCTCATTCTTGCACTGAGGGCCAATCGTAATGATATGCTTCGACACTTCATCACCATAACTGTGAAGCTGTGGTTTTATCCAGCATAACCTCTTTAAGCTTCCCAGACACTGTGAGCCCTGCTCAGCCATGTACCCTGCTCCAAACTCTCGAAATCTCAGTCTTATTCTGCTCCAGGGCAGGGCAGCACTTGTTTTGAATTTTGGGTCCTGGTTGATAGGTCAGGAAGAATGACAAAAACCTGAAACATCTTTTGTTTTGCTTCGGGGGCAAGGGAGCCCAGAGGAATGCCAGGTTACTAGGAGGATGTGGGTATAGGACAACACTTTGAGCTAGAAACAAAAATGCTCGGAAAGTTCTGGTTCAACTACTCTGACCAAAATTTCCATTTTCCTTGCTGGGTAGATAATCTGAAAATTAATAAATATGCTTCAAGTCTTCAACTCAAGCGAATTCATTTACAACAGAAAATTTGCTTAAAGCTCACGCCATTTTATCACTCTGCATTTCAGACTTAAAGGAATTTCTACTATAATCCTTGTATTTTTATATTGTCTAGGACATAAAAGATAGCAGGAAGACTCTATTACTAGGAAAAAATAAAACTAAACAAGGTGGTCTGTGGTGAGTTACTGTGTTATGGAATTAATTTCATATCCAGGTTTGGATGATCTCATAAATTGTTCTTTGGGTTGACAATTTCACCCCAGCCTGCCAGGTTGAATTATTTCCTTGTAATTCAGACCCCCTGTCAAGTAATTGAGAACATCTTGCATGTCTTGGCTGGCATGGACAGCAGAGGACAGGTACCCACAAGTGTCTGAGGACTGTGGGCTCTGAGCTTGGCCACACTCCCCCGGGGACAATCATTGATTCTGTTTGGTGCATTGTCCCAATATTGCGTGGAGGAGACAAAAACGGGAGGCCCTAGAACACTGTGTCTGACATGGGTCTGTTTAGGCTGTGAGGTATTTTAGACCCCTGGGTTCAGACTCTTGGGCCCAATACTTACAAAACAATAGGATTTCTCAAACTTGAAAGATACTGGCCCAAGAGATGGGCCACAGAGTCCCACCAGCCTTGGCTTCTGAGGGCTCTTCTTGAGGAGACGCACTCACATGTTTAGAGGATAAAAATTACTTCCTTGGAACCAGAATCTCAGATCTTTAAATCTCATGGACACAGGGCTGTGGCTATAGCTCAGCAGAATAAGTGCCTGCCTGGCAAGTGCAAGGTCCTGAGTTTGAGTCCTGGTACCAAAAGATAAAAAAAAAAAATAAATCTTGCAGACAGGAATAGGCCCACAAGAGAATGACCATCTAAAAATGAAAGCTGAAGAGTCTGAAGAGTCTCTCCTTTTGACCCTGTCGGGTACAACAAAATGCTCTCCAAAGCGGTATCCTTTTCCATTCAGGTGAAAGAGTGGACAGATTCTCCTACGGGATGCAGAGCCAAGTCCTTTAAAGGCTTATAATGACCAGACTTCCCCGCCCCCGGGTCTGAGTCTACAACTCCCCGGCTTGCTGGGTGCACATTCCTTTCTCCCTCTGAAATCTGAAAAGGAAACAGCCATGTGCAATCCAGCGCTCGTGAAACACCATGGAAACTGATCCAGAAACCATTTTTGCTGCTAAAACCAGTGGCCTTGACTCTTCCTGCATGACTACCATCATATCTGCCGGGACCTACAGGCTGAGCCATAAGAGCCTGACTATAAGAGGCTCCCAGTGCTCTGCTTAGCCACCCCCGCTGGGTGGTGAGGTGGCTTTGAATTTTGGCTCGTGATGTAGCTCGGTGGCAGAATGCTTGTCTAGCATGCATGAGGCCCTGGGTTCAATCTCCAGTACCATGAAAGAGAACGGTATCAAACAAAGCTACTTTTAATCCCTTTAGAAAAATCAAACTTTTTTTTTTTTTTTAGAGAAATGTGCTCTACTACTACTTACAAGGTGACCAATCATGGCAGTTTGCCCACAGCTTAGAGGTTGCCTACAAAATAAGACTTCTAGTGCTAAAACCGGGAAACTCCAAGCAAACTGCGACAGCCAGCGCCACAGGAGCAGGAAACTGCTAAATTCCCTATTGTTCCACACAAGCTGTCCTGTAGCTGGGGGCTGATTAGGTACTCTGGGACATTTAGGCAGCTGTTCTCTCTGCTACCCACCATGATTAATTCTGAAATCTGGACCCCTGAAAGCTTTCAGCAAATCATGCCTTCCAATGCCAAAGAACAATTGATCATGTGCAAAGACCCACAAGAGCCTGGGTTATTCATGCCCTCTCTCCTATACATTCCCCTCTCCGAGCAGACCTGCAAAATCACATTAGAAAACCCGTTCAGAGCCTTGGCAACCCAAATGTGTTGTAGGAAGGGCTGAGAGCTGGTAAACAGATTTTCTCCTGAGGCCATCTGTGTATCTGCACTGGACTCTGAGTCAGGCTTCATCAAAGGTAGTCAGTTTGCTAAGTCTGGGAAAGATAAACAGATTAGGCGTAGAAACATTTGGTTTTGCCCAGACATGATCTGACCTACCAAGAAAGAATGAAAATAAAATGAAAGTCTGTCTTGTTCGTGTGACTCGGAAGGCCCAGATGATGCCATTTGGAGCACACTGCTTTGTGGGGAGGTCACTGAGTCGCTGAGGCTGGAACATGAGCATGGGAGATGTTCTAATTCAATTACCTTGGCCAAAATCCAGCTTTTCCATCCTTCGAATATGCATGCAGCACTGGGGGGAGAGTAGGGCATGATGCCACACACTGGGGAGTTTAAGAAGCAGTAGGAATCCTGCGGCCCTACGTGATACCCTCCTCTGTGCAGTTTTTGTGACACCTAACCTCCTGAGAACTGATAAAATTGAAATGTCACTAGGCATTGTTGGGATGCCAGATTGAAGTTTCTGAAACTGAAAGTCTAAGAAAACTGAAAGTTTGTGCTATGTCTAGATTTTTTGGAACTCTGTTTTGGGGCTAAAATTGCTGATAACTTCTTCTGGGAGAAGGAGAATCTGTCACAACTTGAAATTCTTACTCCACTATTCAGAGAGCTGAGCCCTGAGCATCTAGAAGCCTGGTTTATGCACCTCCCTTCCCAGCCCTTCTAGGAGAGGTGGATTTGGTGGTTAGTTTTCTGAGCACACCTGGGTGGCCTGACTCCTCACTTCCTTCTGCTTACCATGTCTTCCTGCTCTCTGTCCAGGTCCTATTCCCTTTTTAGGTGCAGTCAAGGTCTCACTTCCAGCAGGAAGCCCTCCTGGATTCTTGGATCATCCTTGGCTTGGATCCCAAGGAGTCCCATTCATTCGCTCCCTTTCAAATGCAGAGTCCCAGGCCCCTGGGGACTTACATTCACATACGTGCTTAAGTGTGCTCCTCCGGTCCTTCCCAAGTGACTGCAGGCTCCTGGAGGACAGTTTCTGTCTTTCATTTTCTGCATCTATCTGTCCAACCAGGTTGGGCTGACAGAAGAACTTGGTTGTGATTACTAACATCTGTTGAGGGCCAGGAGTTTAGCACAGTGGCACAAGCACCTGCCTAGTAAGCACTAGGTCACGGATTTGATCCCTGGTACCAAAAACAAAACAAAACAAAACAAAACAAATGAAACCAAACAAACATAACTTGATTCACCAGAAACCCCTATCAAAGCTGACAGACATATTCATCTACTTACTCTGTGAACCAGAAATTCCGTATCTAAGTATTTACCAGAGGAAAGAACACAAAATGCTTGTAAGCAATGCTCTACTTTTTTCACAATGCCCTCAAACTGGTAAGGACCCACATGCCCAAAAATAGGAAAATAGATGAATATGTAGTGGAATACTATTCAGCAATAAACAGGAAAAGCTATCAATAAATGCAATGCCACAAATTTATCTCAAATGCATTATATTGCATGAAGCCTTGCACAAAATGGCATAATGCTATAGATTTATTACATGTTTTAGAACAGGAAAATCTCACTTAGGGTGGAAAAAAATACCAGAACTGACTCCTTGGGGTGGGGTGGATGAGTGACTGAAAAAGGGCCCACGTGACTCCCTGAGGTGTAGCAGGGTTTTGCATCTGACAAGGATTGTGTTACCCAGGGCCTGCACTCATAAAAACTTATCAACTATCCACTTAAGATTTGTGCATTTCACAGTTTGTAATAGCTAAATCTTGGAAACAGCCCAAATGCCCATCAGCTGGTGAGTGGAAAAAAAAATTGTGCTAACTGGGCATGGTGCCACATGCCCATAATCCCAGCACTTGAGAGGCTAAGGCAAGAGGATCACTATGAGTCTGAGGCCTGCCTGGACTGCATAGTGAAACCCTGTGTCAAAAAAAAATGTATTTTTTAAAACAATGGAGTACTATTCTGCCATAAAGAAGGATAAACTTGGGACAACCCTAGGTAAATGGATGCAGCTTGGGAGCATACTCAAGTGAAATAAATCTGACACGCATGTGTAAATACCGCATTGTTTCTGTGGTGCGAGAAACCAAGCGTAAATAGGACAAAAATGTATATTAGGTATTGTGAAATAGAAAGAAAATGTCCAAATGGGGAGGTGAATAAGAAAGGGGTGAGGGGGGAAAGAAAGAAGGGAAAAGTGAAAAAAAAGTGATAAAAGAAGGAAAAAAATGGAAACAAGCTTTTTAAAGTGGGGTAGGGAGGAAGAATTGAGGGACAAATAGGGGAATGAGGGAAGAAGTTACATCATGTACAGGCACAAATTGTGTGAATACAATCATTATGTATATCTAAAATGTACCAATACAATCTGATTGAAAGAAGATTTGTGCATTTCATCGAAGGCACACTTTTATCTCAAAAGGAAAAAAACATTCACCTATTGAGCATTAATAATATGCATGTGATGTCCGCATTTTCCTTAAAATGTTCAGAAGAAAACGTCCAGGATGGACAGACAGGTAAGTGTTGAGGAGTCGCAGCTCTGTAAAGCAAGGCAGAAGGAGCAAGGGTCGGTCACCCCCAGGCCACTGCACCACCTCAGGGCCACCACTGCAGAGAGCGCTTCAGGGACGCTGAGTGGCTCTACCTCCCAGGCCCGGGACAGGGGTGGCAGCCTGGGGAACGAGCCGGCTCCCAGGGGGCCAGTGAGGTGGGAGCCACAAGCTCTGCTGCTGGTGGGAAGTGTAGGGCTGGGGATGAGATGGGAGCTCTGAGGGTGCTGCATAGAGAGGACAGAAGCAGGCAGGCGCTGGCAGGGACTGGCTGGGGGCAGCCATGGCTTGGCTTACGGCTTTGATCTCTAGCCACCGCCCAAAGGGCTGCCCATTCTTGGCATGAGACAGGTGGGAAGGAATGTTTCCTGAAGGGCACACTGGCTCAGCTTGCTCCATCCCTGGGCCCATAGCCCTTGAAGTCCAGCATCGCATTCGAGATTCAAAGGACTATCTTAGGAAACACTGATAATCCAAACCACATCTAACCTCGTTCTTCCTTTGATAGGGTGACTGGGCTGGCAGATCAGAGGACAGCCTCAGATTCGGTCCATCTGGATTTCAGCAGAGGTTGCAAACTGGCAGCCTCAGGCTGGATCCAGCACACAGATGTGTTGTGTGTTTTGTTTGGCCTCTCGAAGGGTTTCTTTTTCCTTTTTCTTTTTTTTTAAGTTTAGTTTACTTGCCAAGATTTTTAAATCACATAAAATCTGGGTTGTTTGCATCTCTTGAAATGTTGGAAGATTCAGCAACCACGGGCCTTCATGATGATAGCTAGCAGGAAGAAGCAGCCATCCTCTTGGAAACTGACCATCGCTCACTTGTGCTGTCCCCCAGCTTGCCCTAGGAGCTGGGCATTCCACCTTGTGCGCCTTGTCAGTGTGTGACAATAGGGCAAAGTCAAGGTTGGCTAGTAGTAATGGCAAACTAACCAGAATGCAATAAGCATTGAGCAAAATCAGTGTTTGGGTCTCAAGATGCAATGGAATAAGATGATTCAATTTTTTTCTAAAAGAATTTGAACTTTGGAAAGAGACAGAGAGAGAGACAGAGACAGAGACAGAAAGACAGACACAGAGAGAGAGACAGAGACAGAGACAGAGACAGAGACAGAGAGAAATACGGAAGGGAAGAAAGGAAAAGAAAAGCCGTTACACACTGGTAAGTATGCAGAAAAGGGACGAGGCAGAGTGCACTGTGGGAAGGAGAGCATCTGACTTAGGTGAGGAAATGCTTCAAGGAGCCGAGAGAAGCACCTTGTCAAGGGCATTTCAGTGAGAGTGGAGTAGGGTGAGGGTGAAGAGGGGCACGTGGGCAGGACTTGTAGGACAGGTAAAGAGTTTAGATTTTATTCTGGGAGCAGTGGAAAGATGGTTTGGGACAAGGGAGAGGCATGATCAGCTCTACATGCTATAAAATCACTGATTGTTGGTACTAAACACAAAGGATAACCAAAATGTTCATTAGGAGACTTTGCGGGACTATTGCAGGAGGCAGGTGGGAGAGGAGGGTGGTTTTTTGATGGAAGAGGAGAGAAATAGGGGCAACTGCATCTGAAGGAAGTACATTATAGCTGGATGCAAGAAAAGGCAGCACTAAACACCCCATCAAGGGAAGTCAGACAGAGATTGCCCAGGGTAACGGAGCTGAATGATAACAGCTTGAGCTCAGCTTCTTCCAAAATGCAAGATGCTTCCCCATAAATGATGACTCCTTTTGTTTACAGGGTATCACCTAAAGCCACTCATTGCAAACAAAAAATGGTGGGCATGTTCATATAAATTTTTCTAATTTTTTTTGAAGAGAATAAAAGCAAATGAGACAAAACAAAATAGGGTCAGTCAAAACAAAAGGATGGACATAGTACATGACTTAAAACCAAAATACAAGGTGATCAACAATAGTTACCATAATGTCTCTTGTTATCTTCAATAGAATTGCCCATATCATCAGGCATAATTGAAACAAAACAGTACAGAAAAAAAAATCAATAAAAACAAAACATTGGAGATATTATAGGACTTCAAAAGAAGGTAATAGTCAAGCCAGAATGGGTATCATAGTGAATCTTATTGTCTTCAAAGTAGTTGCCTATACACTCAGACTTGATACTATCAAAAAAACCAGATTCGAATAAAATCAGTCAAAACAAGACTGTGATTAGACAAAACAGATTCAAATAAAATCAGTCAAAACAAGACAGTGAAAGCAATACATGGCTTCAAATTAACTTAATAAAAAATGAAAAGTAGTTACCATTATATCCTGCTATTTTTGGAGTAGCTGTCCATGCCTTCAAATCTAGTACAAGTAGACAAACTGGCACAGAATATAACCAAACTAAACAGAGCAATGAAAACAATATGGGTTTCAAATCATGATGCAAGATTAACAATGGCCACTGCCTTTCCTTGTTAGACAATTCCTCCCCTTTCACTTTCACAGGGTGCATCGTACACTTCGTATCCCACTAACTCCTTTAGTTTTTATATTAGGGAGGCAACCTGCCATTCACCTAAGTGATTCTGAACCTTTTTACCCCTGAGCATGATCTCGAGTTGTATCCATTTACCTGCAAGAGCCTCAAGGTTTTCCTTCCTTATAGCTGAGTAGTTCTTCTTTGTATAAAAGTGTCATGTCTTTCCAACCAATCTGCATCTGATTGGTGAGCTACTCCCATTTTTTTCTGGTTCCCTGTCACAGAAAACATTATTTTCTCATCTTTGACTTTTCAGTCTGTAAACCCTCTTTCAGGTTAATTATATTTCTTATATGGAGCATTTTGATGGACCCTAACTTCTGATACACTCTGCCTGTGTTTCTTTTTATTAGTGTATTGAGGCCATCCATGTTAGCAATTATGGTCAACCTTCTCTGCCTCATCTCTGCCATGCTATTTTTCTGCCATTGGTTGTCTACTTTTCCCCTTCATTCCACTGTCTGCCCCATTCAAGTGAGCCCCCTCTGCCACTGTTCCTGAAACCGTGGTCTTTTTTTCTCTCTCTCTCTAGAATGTCCTTCAGTATTTTTTGTAGGGTTGAATTGGTGGTCATGAACTCCCCCAGTTCCTCTTTGTCATGGAAGCATCTTGTTTCTCCATTAATTTTGAGAGATTGCTTTGCAGGGTACATCAATCTGGGTTGGAGGTTATTTTCTTTCAGGAGTTGGAATACTTTGCTCCAAGCTCTTCTTGATTTGTTGGTTTGTGTTGAGAAGTCTGTTGTGATTCTGATGGGTTTTCATTTATAGGTGATCTGCTTCTTTTCTCTGACAGCTTTTAATATTCTGTTCTTGTGTTGAATTTCTGGGATCTTGATTATTATATGTCTGGATATAGATCTACTTTGGTTATTGTTGGCTGGAGTTCTGTATCCTCATTTATCTGAATATAATTTCCTTTTCCTATGCTTGGGAAGTTTCCTTTCATTATTTTTGTAAATAACCTTTGTATTTCACTTGTGTTTACCCCTGCTTCTTCACTCACATTTTTTTTTCTTAAGTTATAGATCCTCTTGTCATCTTCTAGCCTTTGTATTGTTACTTCCTGGTCCCTTGTTATTTTTAAGAGATCTTTCCTTTCACGATTGCAAGTTGCAAACCTGTCTTCAAGGTTTGATAGTCTATCTTTAGTTTCTTTCAAGCAGTTTTGCCAGCTTTCAATAGAGTTTTAAATTTCCTGGCAATCCCTTTGAATCTGTTTCTTGTATTATAAATTTTTTTATATTCTTCATTGAAGGTTTCTTTCTTTTTCTACGCTCCTCTATTCTTCCATCTGTGTCTTCTTTAGAGGTGCTTAGCATTTCTTTTATTATTTTTCTTATCTCTTCCTTTACTTGTAATAGTATTTCTGTTTTAAGTTCTTTTATAGTTTCATGAAGTTGTTTCTTTATGTCAGTTGCTGTTACTTCAGAAACTGCAGCTGTGTGACTCCCGATCTCTCCTGTTTACCTCTCCTGGATCAGTACTGCTTGGGTTGGAGGCCAGAGACTGCCTTTTGTTTCTTCCTCTTGTCCTGTTCCTGGTTTCTTCCAGACAAGTGGGTAGTGGGGTCCCCGGCACTTCCTGTATTGGTTATAATTATTCTGAAGAGTGTTGGCTAGGTATTTCTGTTGTTTGCTGCTTTCCCCAATCAGCTGGTTACCACTGGAGGATAAGCAGGGCAGGGCAGGCTGGCCCCTCTTTTCTGAGCTGGTCAACCACTGGGAGTCTTCACCACATTAGTGTGTGCCACGTGGTTGGGGTTGGTTAGGGATAGCTTTAGGGAAACCTTGGCTTTGGCTATTGGACTGTGCCCAGCAGTGGGACTCAGTCCAAGCAATTTTCACCAATCTGTTCTGTACTAGGAGTGGCTGAGTGAAGCTGGCTGCAGTTCTGGTTCCAGGCTTATCCTGCCTGACTCCAAAATGGCACCTGGTCAATGTCCCACTTGCGCAGGAGGACTGAGTCCTCCACACTCACCGCTGGCCAGTGCAGTTTTCCGGTCTGCTGCTCCCTTCTGCCACTGCGTCTCCCCATTGAGGCCTTCTGGCTTGCCAACCCCCAGCTTCACTGTGACTGTGTGTCTCTGGATTCCAGTGGTGCTTCTCGCACAGTAGGACTGACTCTGGTGAAAGTACCTCCAGCTACTGCCTTCTGTTTAAGTTTTTCTTTTCTTTCCTTTCTTTTTTTTTTCTTCATTCTCTCTGTGGGCTACGATTCTCACTGGTTTCTTCCTGGGTTGAGGGGACCCATTTCTTTCCTTCTGGTCTTCTCCAGAATGCTATATTCCAGCATCTGGGCTGTTTCTCTCAGAGAAGCTTTTTATTCTGCTGCTTACTGTTCCACCATCTTCCCAGAATCCTCTTTTTTTTGTACCGGGGATCAAACTCATGACCTCACACTTGCCAGGCAGGCGCTTATGCTACTGAGCTAAATCCCCGGCCCCTTGCTCCCTATTCAAGAATGTATCTGTATTTGATCTAAGTTTTTAAAATTGTAAATAATATAGCATCAATATACAAACAAGAAAAGGACCCAGAAGGTCCTCCCAGTGGCTTATTCTCTCTGTCAGGGTCTCAACCTCCTCTGCACCCCAGAATCACCCCAGAAGCTTCAGCAGATGCAGATCCCCCTCACCCCCAGGGATTCTGATTTAATCAGTCTGGGCTGTGACCCAGGCTTCTGGACTTTTAAAGCTCTCTAGTGGCCCTAGTGTGCAACCTTGGTGGAGACCCAAAGCATGTAGCCAGACCAGCAGCCGAAGTACAATCTGGAAAGTTGTAAGAAATTTGATTTTCACCCCAGAACTGCCAAATGCAAAATCCTGGGGGAAGGGCCCAGCTGTCTGCTTCACCAAGCCGTGTAAGTGGGTCTGATGCCTGCTGAAGCTGAAGAACCACTGCCCCAAATTCTATGCTTTTTGGTTTGAGAAGCTCAGACAGCATTTCATCTGATCCTCCTGGGAAACCGGGACTTGGTGATCTGTCAGTCCGTGCTGACTGAGGACGCAGATGTAGATATTTTGAAGGCCAAGGTGATGGCGTTTACAACACCCTACTCCGTGCCACTGCTTGTTCTTGTCAGCTGATAGCTCTAATGGCGTAGCAGGTTCCCTTCGGGGGAGAGGCAGAGAGAATGGGGCAGTGGTGTAGAGCAGGGGTGTACAACCTGTAGCCTGTGGGGTGCGTGTGGCTCTAGACAGGTAGCAGCAGTGTCCCCAGAAGAACATAAGCTTTTAACATTGTTATGTGATTTTAAGTGACACTTTTCATGCCTTGGTTGCACGATGCTCAAGCACAGACTGCGCAGGTGACAGGACGGGCTGAGCAGAGAAGGCACAGCGCAAGTCTCCTTCAGCCTCTGGTGCCCACTGTGCCAGTCAAATCGAAACCTGCCTGTATCAGGTGTCACAGTGCTTCTGCAGCTCAGGGCATGCCTGAGTGTGTCTATGGAGACATTTATTAAGCAGACATGTAAGTTTTTTAATTTAATTGCTAAATGTGGGTTTTATTGTGCTACTTTGTTTTATGAAGTAACAAAAAGTTTTGTTATAAATATACGTTAACTATAGGATATACTTTATATGTGATCCAAAACAATTCCTCTTCAGCCAGCGAGGCTCATGCAAGCCAGAAGTTAGGACACCTGTGGTGCAGAAGGTTGGCAAACAGGGTCTGTAAAGGGCTGACTAATAAGTGGCTTTGTGCCACTACTGCATGAATGTAGCTATGGCAATACATGAGAGAAGGCGGGTGGCTGTGTTCCAACAAAACTTTATTTATAAAAGTAGACAGAGGCTCAAGACTGGGCATGGGACTTGGGTTCTTCTCTGGAGGAAGGGCTGACCTAGGACACAGGTCTGGGCCAAGCCACTGGTACAAACCCCCTTTGCACCCCACAGCCGCAGTGTGGGGAGCCCGCAGGCCCTCCTGTGCAGTTGTCTATTATGGTTCACATCTCAAATGTCCCCCAGAGACTCATATGCTAAAGGCTTGGTCACCAGCGTGCAGGGCTACCGTGAGTTGGTGGACCCTCTGGGCAGTAGGACCTGGAGGAAGGAAGCGGGGTCAGCAGAGGTTGCTCAGGAAGGGGTGCTGGGCTCCCAGTTGCTTTCTCATCATCTGCTTCTGGGCTCCCCTGAGGTGAGCAGGTTTCAGCCGCACTTTGACCAGCGTGTGCTGCTTCACCACAGGAGGAAAAGCAACAGGGGAAGCAACCAGGAACCGCTCTGAGCCAAAATGCATCTCTCTTCTTGTAAGTTGTTTTTTGCAAGTATTTTGTTATAGCAATGGAAAGTTGACAAACACATTGTCCAAGGATAGGCAGCAATGAGGGCTGAGACCCAGCCAGAGGGCGTGAAGAGGGCTTGCCAACCAAACCCAGTGGCTCATTCTTCTGGAAATTACCTTCATGGAAAATTTTGGAACATTATAAAGCCACTGACTACAGAAGGGAAAAAATAACTGCTGAGTGAGGTGAGTAGTGAGAAGGGGCCTTCGGAGGTGCCAGGGGTGGCTCTTGGCCTGGTCAAACATGCTGCGTTTCAAACCCACAGAGGAGTTGCAGGAGTCTAAGTCCTGTCATACTTAACCCCATGACTGCTATGAAATAATACGTAGCTCAACAGAAGAGGAGGGCAATCCCACAAGGAGTGAGAAACCATAGCATTGTAGAACTTTTTATTTTAAAAGAATTATCTTACAAATTTGATGTACATATATACACCAAAATATATATACTATATATATATATATATATATATATATATATATATAGCCTGTAGGGTGCATGTGGCACCCCACAGTAGCATTATAATGAATGCAGTAATGTTATAAAGCTTAAAATAGGGTGAAAACCTGTGGTCCATCATCCAAAGGACTAGGACACTGCCAGTAATGCAGGTACCTAATGTTCTTTCCTTACCCAGCAGCTTTAGATTTCCACAGAAGTAATCATTACCTGAATTTGGGGTTTGTCACTGCTTTGCATATATACATATAATTATAATTTATGTAATATATTTTTGTGTATATCTATGACATATTATTTATTTTGGTTTTTTTTTTAGTTTTATTTAAAAAATACCATGGTCTGGTGTGGGTACACATCTGTAATCTCAGCACTGGAGAGGCTGAGGCAGTAGATCACAAGTTGAAGCATAATCTGGACAATTAAAGGAGACCCTGTGAAAGAAAAAGAAGGAAAGAAAGAAAGAAAGAAAGAAAAGCATGCATATATAACTTAATGATAGAATGCCCATAGGTTTGATCCCTAATACTCTCCCAAAATCAAACAAACAAACAAAACCAAAACCCCAACAATAAAAAGAAACAAAACCTTGACATTATTTTGTGTAGTCTTCTGATTCTGCCTTCTTTTCACTCAACATTGCTAAGATTCATCCATGATGGATGTCAACGTAGTTCACTTGTGTTCACTGCTATATAATACTCCATTGAATGACTATGCTGCGAGTTTATTTATCCATTCTTTTGTCATTGTGTATGTACACAAAGAGCAGAATTGGGGGTTAGTAAAACTTGTAAATATTCAAATACTTGAAAAATTCCAAATACCTTTTAAAAATGCTAGCTGAACTTGTAACCCCAGCACTCAGGAGGCTGAAGTGGGAAGATTGTGAGTTCCAGACCAGCTGTGGCCACTTTACAACTTAGACCCTGCCTCAAAATGAAAAATAGAGAGGGCTAGGGATGAAGCTCAGTGCAGGGGTCCCGGGTTTAATCGTTAGTAGTAAAAAGAGAGAGAAAGAGCGAGAGCGAGAGCGAGAGCGAGAGAGAGAGAGAGAGAGACTCAAATCTATACTTTGTTATATCAAGTAATTCTCAATCTATCTCCTCTCCCTCCCCTTCCATCTTGAAATTTGTAATTCATTTGTTGGAAAAGCCAGACATGGGGAAGATTCTAATTATTTAATTCCCATATTGCTTTTAGGACTCTATATTCTCTTCATTTTTCTCTAGTATTGGTTTTGATTTTCTGTTAACCATGCCCATTTCCCAAAAACAAAGCTGTTTGCAGTCTCTTCTGAAAATGTTCATCTTCTGCTCCATCTGTTGCTGTGTCCTCCCTTTCGTTCCTCGTGTCTCTTGTCGCATCTTTTTCTTCTTGCCAGGTCTTGACGTCTTGACACTCTTGATAAATGACAAGAAGTCTGTCACTGTCTTAGTCTGTTCAGGTTTCTGGAATGAAACACCGTGAGCTGGGGGTTTTACGCACAGCAGAAATCTGTTCTCTGTTCCAAGTTTTGCCATCAGGGTACCAGGACAGTGCATTCTTCTGGGTGGGGCTGTGACTCTCTCTGGCATGTCGTCTATAAGGTCACTGATGCCGCTCACGAAGTGAGGTCCTCATCATCCCGTCCCCAGCCAGGGCCCTTCCCTGCACCAGCACCTTGAGGGTTTGGATTTCAACACACGAATCTGGGATAGGAGAAGGGACGTGGTCACGTTGGCTCCCTTCATTCTCCTTACTGTGCCTTTGCTTTTCATTTGACTTTTGTCTTTACCATCCCCCAACTTTTGCTCGAGTTTATTTTGCTCTTTTTCTCACTTCTTAAAGTGATTTTCAGTTTTTTTTTTTTTTTTTTGCTTTCATAATACAAATATTTAAAGCTTAAATGTCCAAGTAGAGCTTTCGTTACATCCTACAAGATCTGACGTGGACTGTTGTTATTCATTGGTTCAGATGAAATATTTTTCATCATCTTTGTTTCCTTGTTATCGATACTTCATTGACAAAATAACTCAAATTGTTGACATGTTTTGAGATTTGTGTTATAAACTAGTGAGTGACCAATTTGTGTGAACATCTGTTGTTCTTGAGAGAATCTGTATTCTCCGACTGGTTTGGTGTTGTGTTTTTTATATGTGCATCAGAGCACCATTATTTGAGTTGCTCCCATCTTTTATATGCACCCTAATATTATGTCCTCTTTTTAAAAATTTTTTATTTTTTAAATTTTATTTTAAAAGGGAGTAAAATTAAACACAATAAAACAGAACAGAACAGGACATAAGAAAGGATAATTTTCAAAGCTAAACAACCAGAGATCTTCACTATCTGTCATATTGTCTCTTGTTTTCTTCCAAATGGTTGTCCTTATCTTTGCATATGGGGAGCTCATACTAAATAACATAGCCAATCATTTCACAAGATGTGTAGTTCACTGGCTCCCACTTGCTAGGCAGGGGGGAGAGAAAGGGGGGACACGGGATGGGGGACAGGACGACATGAGATGTCTGATTCTCAGCCCACAGGCAGGCAGGATCACAGTTGCCCCCCAGAGAGGGGAAGAGCTCCTTGTTCTCCCGGCACCCCGAGTCAACCGCATGGTGCAGGTCCCGAGGTGCCAGGGTCTCTCCCCTGCAGGCCCCCTAAAGTCCGCCATACTCACCTGCTATTTCTTTCTGATGAATTGACCATTCCATTTCCAAAATTCTGAAATGGCCAACAGACCACAGAAAGAATTCTCTTTAGGCTCCTGTTTGAAACCAGCAGCTACAGCGACCTGCTGGCCTTGCTTCAGGGCCACTATTATGTCCTCTTGACCTATTGAGAATTAAGAAAGAAGCCAGGTAGGGGAGCACATGCATTCTGAGGCTGAGGCAGGAGGACTGTGAAATAGCCAGCCTGGGCTGTGGAGAAAATTCAAGGCCAGCTTGGACTACATAGTGAGACTTTGTCTGAAAAAACAGGCCAGAGGAGGGGCAAGGAAGAGAGAGAGACAATTAAGAAAAAATATTGAAATCGGCCACTTTTCGGGTGAATTTATAATTCTTTCTTATAATTCTACCAACTTTATGTATTTTAAGAGTGATTTACACAGGAACAGAACTGCTATATCCTCATGAACTGGGTCATATGTTTTTAAATAGTTCTTGTTTAGAGATTTTTTTCCAAGGAGACATTAGTATAGCTGTACCAGGGTTTTTGGCTAGCATTTTACCTAATATTGTCTTTTTCCATCCTTTTATTCTCTAAAATTATTTGCTTTCTTTTATTTTAGGTGTACTTCTTGTAAACAATATGCGGTTGGGTTATTTTCATATAAACTGATTTCTTTTTTTGCACTGGCCCATGTCATCGGCATCGTCACCCGCAGAAATTTTTTCATCATCCCCACTGGGGCTCCGTACTCATTAAACACTAAATTCCCATGCTCCCCTTGCCCAATCCTTGGTAACCACTATTCTACTTTCTGCCTTATGACTTTTATTTTATTTTATTTTATTTTATATTTTTTGTCTTTTTGAGACAGAGTCTTACTGTGCAGTTGAGGCAGGCCTTGAATTTACTTCGTAACCCAGGCTGGCCTCAAACTCATGGCAATCCTCTTGCCTCAGCCTCCATGCTGGGATTACAGGAGGGCCCCCCATGCCCAGCTTGCCTTTATGAATTTGACTGTTCTAAAAGTCTCATATAACTGGAGTCACACAGTTTGCCTCCCTTTGCCGCTGGTTTATTTCACTTACATAATGTCTTTAAGGAACATCCACATTACAGTGTGTGTCAGAATTTCCTTGGTTTTCAAAGCTGAATAATATTCTACCGTATACATGTGCCAAATTTAGTTTGTGCGTTCATCCATCAGTGGACACTTGAGTTGCCTCTTGCTGAGTTTTAAGAGTTTTTCACATATTAGGAATTTAGCCCATAAATCTTTCGCCTTTTACTAAAGGAATTTAGCCTAATTTACCAACTTTTTTTTATGTTGCCCTGGGGTTTGAACTCTGGGCTTTGCGCATGCTAGGCAAACATTCTACCACTGCACTGTACTCCCAGCCTTGTTTGCAAATTTTATTTAGCAACAAGTTCTCACTAAGTTTCCCGGACTGATCTCACACTTGTGACCCTCTTGCCTCTGCCTCCTGAGTAGCTGGCATTGCGTAGCTGGATGGCTGCCATGCCCAGCCAGCGATACTTTTTTGGGTGATCATTTTATTTATGTATTTATATAATAGCTGATAAAGTTTTGATTTGACCACTACGAAACCCTTGCCAAACCCAGGGTCAAAGAGGTTTGCTATATTTTCTTCTGGAAAATTAATAGACGTAGCTTTTACATTTGTGTCTTTGATCTATTTTCATATAATTTTAAATTATGGTGTGAAGTAAAGGTCTTTGTACATTTAGACATCCAGTTGTCCCAGTGTCAACTCTTGAAAAAATGATTCCTTCTTTTAGAATTGCTTTGACATCTATTGGAAATCATTTGAACAGAAATGTGGGTTCATCCCATGCATATGCTCATACTTTTACCCATACTAAATATTCTTGATTACTGTAAGTTCTGAAATTAAATTTTATGTAGTAAGTTCTAAAACTTTAAAATGTATTTTGGCTGCTTTCAAATCTTTGTATTTCCATGTGAACCCAGCAAAAAAGACATTTTGCCTCTTTGGTTTCAGTCTGTATTTCTTCAATGTATTTGCCTTGTCCTGCTGTATGGGGGAGACATTCCAGTTGATTAGACATGATATGAGCAGACATTCTTGCATTTTTTTCAGTCTTAGACGGAGAACACTCAGTCTTTCACCACCACATACAGTGTTAGCTGTAATGTTTTGTTGGTGGTGGTGCCCTTTATCAGGCTGAGGAAATTCCTCTCTAAACATAGTTTATTAAAAGTTTTCATCATGAACAGACACTGGATATTGTCAGTTGCTCTTTCTGCACCCAGGATGTTCATGTGGTTTTCGACCTGTTTTCTACTTATATAATGTATTACAATAATCAAGTAATTATTTGCTTTTAGGCTGTTGAGCCAGTCTGTACTCTGAGGATGAATCCCATTTTGTCATGGTGCACAATCCTCATATGAGTTCCTGGATTCAGTATGCTAATATTTTGTTAAGTATTTTTACATCTATATTTATAAAAGATATTGGTCTGTAGCTTTTCTTCATTTATCTTTATGATATCTTTACCTGACTTTACTATTAGGGTAATATTGCCATCAATGAATTAGTTGAAAAATGTTTCCTTCACTCATATTTTTAGAAAGATTTTGTGTAAAATTATACTATTTTTTCTTATGTTATTTTTATTATTTTTCTTTTCTTTATTATTATAGAGGGTTGACACTATTTCTTTATTATCTCTCCCTTATTATTTCATTATTGCCTAACTTGTCTTTATTTTGTGTTTGAATTGGTCTTTTTTCCACAGGTTTTTGAGGTGGAAAATTATATTACTGATTTTAGATTTTCTTCCTTTTTAATATGTGTTCAAAGCTATAAATTACTCTCTCTACAAATTTTAGTGGACATGAAATTTTTGATACAATATGTTATTAATTTGACTCAGTCCAAAGTATTTTCTAATTTCCCTTAGGACTGTTTCTTTTTTTCATAGATAAGTATGTTTACTTTCCAAATATTAATGAGATATCTCAAATTAGTTTGCGTTGTTGACATCTAATTTAATTGTTTTGGCTAGCATACTTGCTTTGTTTTGCTTTGTTTTTAAGATAGGGTCTGGCTATGCAGTTCAGGTGAGCCTAGAATTTGCAGTGATCCTCCTGCTTCAGCCTCCAGAGTGCTGGGATTACAGGCATGTGCCACCACACCTGGCTTGGCTAATATACTTGTATGATTCAAAAGTTTTTAAATATATTGAGATATTTTATGACCTATCATGTGGCCTACAGAGAACAGTCTATATACATCTGAAAATAAAGTATATTCTTCTGATGGTGTTCGGTGTGTTCAGTTAGCCAAGCTGATTGAAGGTGTTATATCTGTCCTGATTTTCTCCTACTTGTTCTACCAATTACAACAGGTGTTATCAAGTCTCTAGTTGTTAAATTATCTATTTTTCTTTTTAATTCTGAGAGATTTTGCCCATGAATGTTGGACATTTATGTTTAGTCATGTATTATTTACAGCTGTTTCTTCCTGCTGCATTTACCCCTTGGTGAGCAGGATCTCTTTCATCTTCAGTAATATTTGTTGTCTTGAATTGTGCTGTGTCTCATTAGTATCACCACTGCTGCTCTCTTAGTTACTCTTTGCGTGGTTATATACGTCTTCCTTCCCTTTACTTTCAATTTCCTTTTATCTTTCAATCTGACAATCTTCCTTTGCTTTGCAAGCTGAGTAATTTGTTTTCATAATCTTCCGTTTCACAAATTCTCTTTTCAGCTACAATATATCTAATCTGACACCTAACACTTCCATTAGGTTTTACATTTCAAATTTTATATTTGTTCTTCTTTCTCCTCCTTTTTATGTATTTTCATTATATACTTTATATTTTTATAGTTATGATATTGAGTAAATCTAACAAGTATTGACTATTTTTAATTTCTAAAAGTTTCATGTTTATTTCAAAATTTGTTCCTGATAATTATTATTATCCACTCATTTTGTGACTGCATTGATTATTTCTAAAAAATATTTTGTACATATTTGTTGATTCCAATATCTTTAGTCTCTGTGTCCAAAATCTGTTATTTTTGTTCTGTTTATTCTTACTTATAGTGGTTTACCTTCTTATGCCTTTGTTGAGATTTAATCATGGGTTCATTGCGTGATCTTATTCTTTGATAATCCTGCTGGTTTAAACTGAGTAATACTTCTGCAGGAGAAGATTTTTCTTTATGAAGAGAAGGTTACAGAATGCGGAGGTTGAGGGAAACAAAATAGCGCTGGCATTGTAATTTGAAGAGGAGGATCACAGGACGAGGAGGCTGAGGGAACAGAAGCGTTGCTGGCATCATGATTGTGATCCCAGCTGGCCCTGGCACCAGCACTGTCAGTAAACCTGGGTTTCCAGAGCCCGGGGTCTGGTCCCAGCTCTAGCTAACCTGATTACCGACCTTGAGTATGGCACATACTCTGTCACTTTCCACATTTAAGATCATTTTATGTGCCTCCATTTTATGATTTTATGGATAACTAGAGGTTCTTTGGGGCCCTGGTTGGGCAACCATATTTTGCACCATATTCTGCATAAGATATGCTCTTTCAACATTAAGACTGTCACAAAGTAAGTAAGGCTTCCCAGACCCCATCCTCCCTCACTCAAGCAGTGCTGCCAGTAGTTGGGACCCAAACAGTTAGCAGATGGTTCGGGGACGTTGTCCTGCCTGTAGGTAAAACTCCACTGTCAGATGATAGAGCTCAGACATGAGATAGGCAGGAAACTTGGACAGTGGACTGGTGGGCAGAGCAGAGGCGAGTTCAGTACCTGATATCTGGTAGAAACAGGGCTGGAACCTGGGCACTGGGCGCCCAGGCTCTGTGGGGGGAGTCAGCTGACCTTGAATAAATTACTTAGTGCTTTTTTTTATCACTTTCTCCATATTATATCAAAGGGTTCTTGCAAGAAATAATGGATGGTAGAGGTAAAGCATTTAGTGTCGGGTACATAGTTTCATGCATTTTAACTTGTTCATAACTGAGTGCAGAGTGTCTTTCTTTTAACTGGGGGTCCTAGCCAATGGGATTGGATAGAGAAATCTATAGGGGCAGCAAGTAATCAATTTCTGAATTGCAATATTCTTAGAGAAGAAAGTGTGAGTGCTGAAACCAACATTTAATTTTTTATTTGAATAGTCTGTTAAATGCAAATGAATACATACAGGAAATTTGCTTTTTAAAAAATTTTAATAGAGATAAAAGGATAATAGCTCAGTATACACACTCACACACTATCTTCCCCATATTTTATAGCATGATTAACATGAGAATTCTAAGTACTGAGTCAGTTGCAGTTTTCCTTTGTGATGTCACCAGCTTTTTTTGCCACCAGCTTTTAAGTATTCCTTCCTTCTGGCCCTAACCACACTCCTGACATCTACTCTAACTATTAATGTAGCTGCTTCACCACCAGAGTGTGTGTTCTTTAAGAGAAGAAACCACAGCTTTACATCAGTGCTTAAAATATTGTAGGTGTTTGATAAATATTTGCTTAATTAATAAATATGAATGAGTTAATGCATACTTAAAGTAAACAAACTCCAGAGACACCCACACCCCCAGGCCTGTGAGAGCATTTTCTTTTGAGCTCTTTCGTGGATCAATCAATGAAGAAGATACTCCACTGGCTAAGGTGGAAATGGTCAGTGTCGCTGTAGGGGCATGAGGCGAACAAATGTGAGTCTTTGAGGTTTGTGAACCTGTGTATAGGACCTGTAAGAAAACAATATTTTCCGAAGTAGGTTTCCCATTACAAGCCAGAAACACATTATAGCAGACTGCCCCAAATCTGCTTGGCTGCAGGTGATTAGCTTTAACTGCTTAGTCTAAGCTGAATAGTTTATTCCATCATTCTTGCCAGGGATGGCTCGGGATCCACAACACTGTCTAATTCGATGCAAGAAAGCTGCTGGGAGGCTCATGGGGCAAATTATCCCTCTCCTGTAAGCGAACTGTAAGTGTCTTTTTTTGTTTGTTTGTTTGTTTGTTTTGTGGTACCCGGGATTGAACTCACAACCTTGCGCTTGCAGGGCAGGCACTTAAGCCACTGAGCTAAATCCCCAGCCCAACTGTAAGTGTCTTGTCTGGTTGCACCACTTGGGAAAGCTGTGGCCACTGCTTAATAAAGAACCAGCTTAGCAGATGGTGGTAGACAGAGGAAAAACTTACCTTACACATGTCTGATGCCGGTAAACAGTTAAATCAAACACCCTAAATCTAGGTCTACCCTGCCTTCCTTTGTTATGAAATAAATAGATTTCCCTGATACTTAAATCAGTGTTTAGTGCACTTCTGGCTGAGCACAACCTTAAACAGTAGGAAAGATTATACAATCACAGATTCTTGTTGCTGGAAGGACACTTGGCATAATCCATTTTAAAGCTCTCATTTTACAATAAGGAAATCGGCGTCTAGCTGTAACAGTCACTTTACCGTTGCTGGGACAAGAGGAAGAGAGGTATCATTTGGCTCATGGTTTCAGTCTGTGGTTGGTTGGCTTCAAGACAGAAATGATATGGAAGAAGGGCATGGCAGAAAAAAGCTGTTCAACTCATGGAAATGAGGAAGAGGAGGACTCAGAGAGCCCCCAAAGAAGGGCTCAGCAATCCTACATAGTCCCCAAAGTCACAGCCTCATGACCCATCCACACACACCCAGCATGCACATTACTAACCTTCTCGACTTCTCAAGCTTACTTGCAGACTTCTAAACGTGCAGACTTCTAAACAGCCTTCCTGTGAAGCAGGCTCCACCATGCTGACCGGTAAGAGCCTCAACCAGCAGGGAAACCACATCTTCCCATGAGCCAGCTGGTGCATAGGCTGAAAACCAGAAGAGCACCGCCCTCTCCCCTCTGCCGCTGCTGATTCAGAGGACCCAGGGTGAGATGATAGCAACTGAGGGGAAGGGAACACTTGATGCTCGTGTTGTTTGGTTAACTCTGCAGACCTGGGGCTGGTGGTCTGGGCATCTGCTTGGAGGATGGCAGTGTGCATTGTGTTAATTGTGAGGGATTTCCTCCTGTATTTTTTTTAAATTCAGTGTTTTGTTCCATTTTACTCTTTTGTTTTATCCCTGTGTCTGGTAACCTGAGCAACTATTTTGAAGACAACAATACAAGTATTGTTCTCACTGTTTCATTTTATTCCAGTTTATTGTTTTGTTTTATTTAATGTTATATTTTGATTGGTTTTATTCTGTTTTGTTTTGTTTGATTTTGCTATGTTTGATGGTATGGATAACTATTGTGAAGATAGCAGGATATATTATGGTAAGCCATTAGTGATTTCTTATTATCCTGTTTTGAAGGTCTGTACCATTTTCATTGCTTTGCTTTATTCTGTTTTGTTTTGTTGGGTTTTATTCTCATTAAAATAAAAATAAATTTTAAAAAAAGAAAAGATTACTATACTGATCTGGAAAGGTAGAGTGAAAAAAAAGAATCAGGACTAATCCTAGGTTCCAGGATCTTAGTTATCACTTTTTCTCTGAAACTTGACCATCCATAATTTTATGGTTATGGGAAGAGGTAACTGGTGAATAGATATGTTTTGAGTCTATTTACCTGGAACTGCATTAGGGAAGTTTCTGGGATAGCTTTTGTTTATTGAAATAGGTGGAACTCCTTCTTTCTTTCACCTTTTTCACTCTTGGAAAGGAGTCATGATGCCTGGAAGTACTGCAGCTATCTTGTATCTATGAGGGAAAAGAAGCCAATCTACTAAAAATGGCATAGTGAAAAAATAGAAGCCTAGGAGCTTCTTTGCTAGCTCCAAAATGGTTAGTGTGAGAAAAATAGACCCATCTTTGAATGAGTTAGGTTGTACGAATCTTAAAGTAAAAACATTCCTAATGGATACTCTTTAAACTGTCCTTTCACGCTACACACTTTCTCTGGTAGACAGTGACCTACTGCAACCACTAATACTCTCTGAGAACTTTTTCTGTTATATAAATTATGTGCAATTTCCCCTTGCATTAATTATTCTTAAATACGTTTTTTTCTTCTCTTTTTAGTAATATGCTGGTGTGGGCAAGAGTCTAACCCAAGTTGACACAGTGCATTCAGTTGCCTCTTTAATATAAAATCATTCTTTGGATTTTGTCATTTATGAGAACTTACTGTTTAGCAGAATTTATCATCATTGGAGTTCATCTCGTAGTTTGCTCATGGTTAGACTAAGGTGACACAGTTTGGCTAGGAATATGACATTGGTGATTCATCCTTCACAGAGCATCACACTGGGAGTCATAATGGGGGAACGCAATTTATCACTTATTTAGTGGAGCCCATTTCTGTCTCATTCTTATAAGTCTAATGTGGAAGTTCTCAGAATCGTCTCTTTTATGTGACTTGTGGGCTACATGGAGTCATTCCCATGGTTTCCTGAATCCTTTGAATCACAGGGCTCTTGGTCAGTGTTGATTCACAATGTCCTCTGTGAGCTGTGTTCAGGATAAGTAGAGACCACCCTTTTAAAGATTCAGTAAGCCAAATGCCAGATATGCCAGAGGCCAGTAGAAAAGAAATAATAAGGACCCAGACCATCTGGTTTTCCTTAAGAATCACTGAGCTTCCCCCAAAATCATTCCTTTACACCTGAACAAGTTAAATGGTCCTGTTCCCATGGAATCTACAGCCAATGTAGCCCTGATCTGTGATTTATATAAAAAGTAGCTGATTCTTAATTTTCCCCACAATGGCTTCATTCTTACCTTATGAACCTGCTTTGTCAGTGTTCCCTTTGATTTATGGAAGATTTCAAACTCCCCAAATAACTATCCCTTTTCTTTTCATTAAAGTTAATCCCCACAAAGACACTTTCATCGGTTGATTAGTCATGCCCCAGTGAACCATGCTAACCAGAGGCTAAGTTATTGATGTGTTAGAGATGTAATCTCTGGGTCTTGGGACCACTGAAGAAACCCCAACATGCTGTTTGACAGTCAGCAGTGCACAATGTATTGCCTCCTTTGAGCAACTGTGGTTGTACGTGTTCCTTGGGCCCATAAATCTCCCTGGCCCCACGGCCTGTGAGGGCTGAGGTATTGTGGGGCCAAGATTCAGCTGCCAACACACACTGCCCTGCATCCCAGGATATCATGGTGCCTTCTCTTAGGCTCTTGTTTTCCTTCCTAATAACCAGTGCCCAGCAGAAAATCTATTAACCACTAGCAGCAGCTCATTGTTTTATGCCCTACCTGTGGTCATCCTCAGAAATTTACACCAACCCACAAGTCAACAGAGCTGTAATTTGGGCATGCTCTGGGCCACCACTGGCGCTCACCCTTTCTCCTCTCTGATGAGTTGGAGCCATGTGTGAGCTTGGCTCTGCCACTACTAAGTCTGCCAAATGGTCATGGGACCTGGGCTACAAGAAGAGAAGCCACCAAGGGAAAGTAATTAATCTCCTACCAACCAATTTCAAATTCATACATTAAAAAAATGGAAATCTTATATCTTTTAACATGAGTGAGATTCAGTTTGGCCTACATAAGGCCAACATTTCTCAACTGGTAGTTCAGTTCATGAAGCAAAATGTTCCCTACATTGTAAGATGTTGGGGTTTGGTGTCTTTAATGCTCATGGAAAACGGCAGGAAATTCCCCCAAACTTTGTGACAAGTGGCTGCAAACAGTTGGTTTTCCTACAAATATTAAGGTAGGAAGGCAGTAAGAAAGTAGCATCCCCATCTTTGAGCCATCCCACCACCCATTAGTTAAGAACCACAACCTTAAATAAAAGAAAACAACCAGACCAGGAACGAAGACATGGATACCAATTCTGTAATATATGGAGAGAAGACTCAGGAAAATATAGCCTTGACCCTGATTTTGTCTAAGATTTTTGTTTTTGTTTTTTTACATAACATCCATTTATCAGTACACAGGCCTGGGAGTCAGAAGACTAAAATCAGGACATTGTTGGGCTTATTTTGAATCTTGGGGAAAGGGTTGCTTCTGGGTGCAGTCAGGATACTATTAGAATTCAGCTCCTTGTAGTTGTAGGACTGAAGTTCCTGTTTTGTTGCCAGCTGTCAGTTAAGACCTTCTCTTAGTTTCTAGAACCATTTCTATCCACATGACCTTCTGTCTTCACATCTGCCAGGTGTTAGATTTGTCTCTTACTTAGAATCTCTTGCCTTTCTCTCCTGATCCCAGTGGGAAAAACTCTTGCTGAAATGAACAACTGGTATATACTCTCTTTATTGAGATGAGCCCACCGATCCTGAGCTTGGCTACTGGGCTGAAGTCAAACTGCTATAAAATTTTCTAATGGCTTCTTCTCAGTTTCTGTTTCTAGCTTGTTGAGGATAGCTTTCTTTTCTTTTCTTTCTTTTTTTTTTTTTTTTTTTTGGCTTATTTTCTTAAATGAAAAATTTTAAAATAATTGTCTTAGTTATCTTTCTCATTGCTAAGACAAAATATTCAACACTCCAAGTTAAAGGAGGAAGGCGTTATTTAGCTCTCAGTTTGTAGAAATTTCAGTCTTTTACAGTAGAAGACTGTGATTGGCTGGCTCCAAGACGGGGCGATTTGGCAGACAGGCAACACAGAGAATAGTTCATGGCAGACAAAAGGTTAAAAAACAAGCAGAGGACTTTTTTGCCCCTTTTATCTCATTCAGACTACTTGTGGCGGGTAGCACCCACACGCTTATTCTTAGTGCCCTTGAGCCTAGCATTATACCTTGCATCAGTCCACACTCTAGATATAGCCCCCTCTGAAAAAACTCCACTAGTGACTGCGTGAGGCTTTGGAAGGACACAAGCCATAACAATAACTGTAATTACACAAGACACAGAAGAATACATGAAAAGCAGAGACTACAGATAGCCAGTGGCTCCCTCTACCACCTTGCCACAATCTTACCACAAGCTTACTTGCCTCTCTCTGGAAGATACTGTGATTACACACAGGTGGGTAAACAGCGAGACTGTGATTTACCACTTTACACACATGTATTTGCCCCCTGAAAATTATATAGTATTGTTTTACATGGGCATTTTTCCTATACAGGGGATCATTCACAGTGTACAAGTAATCTGAAAATTATTTTTATCACCCAGTATTGTATTTTGAATTGTACACCTGATTAAGTTCTCTTAATGTACTGTGTATTGTTTCATTTGAGCATTTCCCTTTCTGGTGTACGTTTATAATTTTTACACTTATGAGCACTGCTGCATTGACAGTTTTGTGTGGGCCTACTTGTGCTTGAGAGACGATGTGGAGCAATGTCACAACTGGGTCATAGTTAGGAACCCCAACCATGGATACAGTTAGGCTGTGGCCTGCCTTTCCTCACTGATTTGGAATAGCCACTTTACCACGCCCTGAAATCTCACACCTATACCTTGATCCATCTTTTTTTATTTGTACCTGCCAACACCATATGATTTTAATTGCTTTAGCTTTGTAATGTGTTTTGCTCTTTCGTAGAGCAAGTCTTGCTATTCCACCTCCCTTTGGGGCAACATCTTGTTTATTCTTCAAGTTACTCCTCTGTGTAAATTTTACAGTACCTTTGTCAAATGCTGAGAAAAATCATGTTGGGATTTTGATTATAACTAAAACTACAGATTAGGGCCAGGGATTTAGCTTAGTGGCTTAAGCGCCTTCCTGGCAAAAGTGAGGTCATGAGTTCCATCCCCAGTACAAAAAAAACCAAAAAAAACAAAAAAAAAAACAGACCACAGATTAGTTTGTGGAACCTCACAGAGTCATTTTCAAATATTAAAACAAGACAAAGTAAAACATAAATGTAAAGTGTGAAGTTAGAGAAGGCTGACTCCAAGCCTTAAGAGGCAGAGACTTAAAAACATGAAAAACAAAAAACCGTGTAAAGGGAAAATAAAAAATAACCTTGTCTTTCATTCAACTAATAATGTTTGAGTACCTACTATGTGTCTAGAATTATTCTAAGCTTTCAGGTCTTAGTATTTAAAAAACAAATACAATGGCCCTAAAGCAAGGCCAACAGATCGCTGTAGCTGCTGGTTTCAAACAGGAGCCTAAAGAGAATTCTTTCTGTGGTCTGTTGGCCATTTCAGAACTTTGGAAATGGAATGGTCAATTCATCAGAAAGAAATAGCAGGTGAGTATGGCAGACTTTAGGGGGCCTGCAGGGGAGACACCCTGGCGCCTGGGGACTTGCACCATGTGGTTGACTCGGGGTGCCGGGAGAACAAGGAGCTCCACCCCTCTCTGGGGGCGGCTGAGAGTGTGGCAGACTTTCGGCAGCCTGAAGGAGAGAGACCCTGGCGCATTGGGACCTGCACCGTATGGTTTGCTTGGGGTGCCAGGAGAACAAGAAACGCTTCCCGTCTCTGGGGGGCAACTGTGATCCTGCCTGCGTGTGGGCTGAGAATCAGACATCTCATGTCGTCCTGTCCCCCATCCCGTGTACCCCCCTCCCCCTCCCCCCTGCCTAGCAAGTGGGAGCCAGTGAACTACACATCTTGTGAAAAGATTGACTATGTTATTTAGTATGAGCTCTCCATATGCAAAGATAAGGACAACCATTTGGAAGAAAACAGGAGACAATATGACAGATAGTGAAGATCTCTGGTTGTCTAGCTTTGAAATTTATGCTTTCTCATGTCCCATTCTGTTCTGTTTTGTTGTGTTTAATTTTACTCCCTTTTAAAATAAAATTTAAAAAAATTAAAAAAAAACAAAACAAATACAGCATCTAGCTTTATGGAATTTGCATTCTAATAGAGTAATCAAAAAGAGAGAGAGAGAGAATTAAGCAAATGTATAAATGAGAATACAGTCACCTCTTGACATCTATATGAGATTGGTTCTGGGACTGCTGTGGATACCAGAATCCAAAGATTTTAAATCCTTTTGCATAATATGATGTATTTGTATGTAATATACATATATATCTTTTCATATATGTTAAATCAACTCTGAATTAGTCGTAGTATCTAATACAATGCAAATACTATGTAAGTAATTGTTGAATATATTTTAGCGCAGTTTTTTCTCAAGTCTTTTTGATCTGTGATTGGTTGAATTTGTGGGTAAAGAACTTTCAGAGAAGCAGGGCCAGCTGGATTGCCAATTGTCATAAATGCTGGAGGGGAAGAAAGCCAAAGACACTGCAGCAGAGATGGGGCATCTAGGGATCAAATTAGAGCCAGGACCTAGAGGACAAACAGCAGGCGAGCGCGTTCCAGACAGAGGTGCAAGGGTCGAAGGTTTGAGATGAACAAGCTGTGACCCGAGGGTTCCCTGGAAGCCAGAGGAGACACCACAGTTTGGAGTTCAGAGTTTATTTCACTTCCAATGAAAATCCAAGAATGGAGGAAAAGAGAAGAGCCAGGAAATAGAGCAGATTCTCAGCAGCAAAACAAATTTGGAAGTGGGCGTCTTTAGAACCATCATTTACTGTGTATTTTTAAGAACATATTTTACTGTTTGTCTCCTTTCTTTTTAATTTCTGTCTTTGGAGAAAATTAATCCCAGTTAGCAAGAGACTATTGTACTGCTTTTCTTGAAATAAATTGATTAAAAACAAAATGAAACAAAACCAGTTCCCTTCATTTCTGACTGTATGGGGAGCAGCTTTGCAATGTAGTTTTGCTGAGTTGGAGAGAAATAGTGTCTGAGTAAAGATTCTTTTTCTGTCCATTTGGCTGTGAACAAACTCAGCCCTTAACGTGACGACAGTTTCTGTTAAAACTCAGAGGGATCATTATCAGCTTGATGAGCATTTAGCCTCCTCTTTAAAGTGTTTGCCCTAGGGCTCTTAGGGGACTAGGACTGAGTCCTGACTGGAGACACTTGGACTGCTCCAACTCACCTGCTCAGCTCTGACGGTGTCAGTCAGTGTGAACATATTACCAACATATGCAGTTTATCTCACTTTAGCTTATCTCAAGCCTTGGTCAGGCTCTACTACGATGGATAATGAAAAATATTCAGTCACCATAGATGGGATTAAGTGTAATTTTTTGTGGCTCTAGTACTGATTTCAGAAGCTCAAGGTAAAGAGAAACTCTGGGTAGAAACACAGACAACGGAGTGCCGAGTTCTCCTGTATCTGGGAGTGGTGCTTTTAAAACCACCGTCATAAACCATAACAAGTGTGCAGTAACACTTCAAGTTTGCAAAAGGCACTGTTCAGAGCTCTACAAATCTGTTCTTGGGTAGCTTATTGAACTTACTTTTCTGAACTGTAAAATGAAAATCACTGCCTCTTCTCATTAGGCTATGACAATAAATGAGATAATGGTTTTTGGTTTAGTGCCTGGGGTTCCCCTGCCACAATTGTTAATCTTTTTTTTTTTTTTTGTACCAGGAATTGAACCCATGACCTCACACTTGCCAGGCAGGCACTGAGTCGCTGAGCTATACCCTGGCCCTACAGCTGTTAATCTTATTTCTAGGATGAAATTCCAACCTGATGGAAACAAACTACAGAAAACCTCAATGGTATTGGATGTTCAGCCTGGAGGATGTATGGGTTGTATGTCCTCAGACGTATTTACCATAGTTGTAGTCAGCGTTTATAAGGGACAATATTTAACACAGGACATACAATTTATAGAATTATTTTATAGTATTCACCCGGAAAGTCAAATGCAAAAGAGTGCAGTAGGTCCGTCCACACACTAGAGACCCAGAGAGTGCAGCTGAGGCCCTAGATCCCATGGCAATGTCCTGCATGGGTCCAGGTGAAGACCTAGAGCCCACAGCAATGTCCTCCGCAAGTCTAGCTGGAGACATAGAACCCACAACAATGTCTCATGCAAGTCGGTATCAAGGATCTGCACTGGGGAGGCCCAAAGGTCAGTGGTGGAGGCTAGAAAGTCTGCACCAGTGGGATGAAGGAGCTGTGCCAGCAGGCTGAGGGTTCTGCCCTGGAGCCAGGAAGTGATTCTCAAGGTAAGGACCAGGGCTCCCCCAAAGTGAACTGCAGCCACCCTCAGTGACAGTGAGGACCTGAGCTCCTGTGATGACGAGTGTGACAAGCTTGTCCAGGAGAATCAACAGCACCCCATCTTCCCTTCTAGTTCTTTTATGCTGTTGGCAACAATCCTCAGGTGGGCCTTCCACACCCAGCACCATGCTGATTCAGTTCAGCTGGGTGTTGTAAGTTGACTGTTAGTTAATCCACCACAGCCACCTTTGCTTGGCTGCCAGCTATGGGCTTTGTTCAGCACGTGTCTGCTCTGCTGGTGTGTCCTTATGTGTGGTCTGAGCCGGAAAGCCAGGACCAGTCCTTAGGGGCCCAGCTTCCCTCCCCTGTACCCCCTTCACCCCACTTCTCTCTCCTTAATCCTTTCTCTAAATATTTATTACTTTTTTTCTCCCTGCCTTTCAACCCTTGGTTAAAATCAGTAGTCAGCAAATTTTGTTCTGAAAATTGTCACATAGTAAATATTTTTTATTTTCTTGTCCATACAGTCATTATCACAATGACAGTTATTCCTTGGTATGGGGGAGAAGATTGATTCCAGGACCCCAGTCAAGTATCAAGTCTAATGTTCAAATCCCTTGTATAAAATGGTATTTCTGTGTAACCTGTGCATATCCTCCTGAATATTTTAATCACTTCTAGATTACTAGTAATACTCAGTACAAAGTAAACACTATGTGAATAGTTGTTACGTCATCAGATAGGGTCCAAAGAGATCCAGATAAAGACAGACCTTAACTTGGCCTTGACATTGTTGCAGAAACTAGTTCAGGATGGACTGGTGATAGGGAGAGGCTGATTTACTAGGTAGAGTTTCACAGTAGTAGAAAATAGAGAGAGGACTTCAGTTTGAGGAGTGGAAGGACTCAGAGCTCTGAAGAAAAGGCTCAAATTGGCCTATTAACAAAAGAAGGAGACCAGCATTTGTGGGCTTTTGGAGTGGGTTCAGGTCTGCTTGATCATTATGTCAGTTTTGGTTTTGCAAGGTGGCTTCTAAGAAGTCCTTGTCACTTAATTCAGCCTCCCTGATATAACTTTCTGCTTGGGACCACCTGAGTTTTATAGAGACTCTGCTGCAGCCCAAGGTGACTAGTTTTAGTGCAATGACTACAGACTTCTGGGCTCGCTGTAGATGAGTATTCCTGAAAATTGTGTGTGTGTGTGTCTGTGTGTGCGTGTGTGACTGGGGATTGAACCCAGGCCTTTCATACTGAGCTGACCCCCAGCCCTTTAAAATAATTGTTTAACTTTAAGACAGGTTTTCGCAGAATTCCCAGACTGGGGTTGAACTCAAAATCCTCTTGCCTCAGTCTCTCAGAGTGTTGGGAATACAGACACATGCCATGACTTTCAACTTTACTTTTTAAAAATTTTATTTTGTTTGTTTTTTGCAGAGGTAGAGGTGGAACCCAGGGCCTTGCATGTGCCAGCCAGGCACTCTAATCAACAGTAATCTATATCTCCAACTCCTAATTTTGTCACCTTTTATTTAAAGCCTTTAATGACTTCCCATTATTTGAACAAATGGTGGCCTGAGACCTTGTTATTAGAACTGCCCAAGCTGCCTGTGTTTAACACAGAGTTCCAGACTCCTGTCCAGAGCCATTAAAACAGAACCACTTGGGGCAAGCTGGGAAGCTGAATTTTAATGAAGCTCCCAAGAAATTCTAGGGCAGCAGTTCTCAAAGTGGGGTCCTTGGCCCTCTGAGGATTCCCTACATTCTTCTGGGAAGTTTTTGAAGAGCGTGCAAGAATACTACACTGGAATGTTTGAAGGAGGGATGAGGTGGGAAGAGCTGAACACTGAAGGTGAGGAGAGCCTCACAGAGAAGGTGGTGGCTGAGGAAAGGCCTAAAAGAGGCCAGGAACTGATGTGAGCACGTCTCTGAAGAGGCAGTACAGAAGAGCAAACCCAAAGCCCCTGAGTTGGGGTGTCCACAGAGGCCAAGACGACTGAAGAGTGTAAAGGAGCGAGCAGGAATGACGGACAGGAGATCAGGCTGGAGAGGGAAGGAGCAGGCCGATGGCACAGGGTCTTAGTCACTGAGGAAGCGTTATGGGGAGTTCCTTTAGAAACAGGTCACCAATTAAGAGTATTCCAGGTCTTTTTTGCCTCGAACAAAACATCATCAGATGAGGCAAGCCCAACACAATGCCAAAAAGTGTATTTGAAAAGTGTAGGGGGAGGGCCGGGGATTTAGCTCAGTGGCTTAAGCGCCGGCCTGGCAAGTGCGAAGTTGTGAGTTCGATCCCCGGTACAAAAAAAAAAAAAAAAAAAAAAAAAAAAGCAAGCAAAGCGTAGGGAGAAGTCTCCTGTCTTCTATGTGGGAGCCCGCGAGATGTTCCGTATATGCCGTCCTGGGAATTATCTGGCGCTTTCCTAGGGTTCTGTGATTGACAGGTCCCACTTACTTTCCCAGCCCGCTTTGCCACGCCCTGTCTCCTGCGTCAGCAGGACTAGAGTCTCAGAGGAAGACTGAGTGAATGCGAGGGTAAAGTAAGCAACATATTCCAAGAACATAGTCCTCTCTCCCTTCTTTCCTTCCTTACTATTAATTTTCCTCTCTGGGTGGTCTGTGAGCTCCTTGGGGACCCAGGCACTGCATGACACAGCTTTCTCTTTGGTACCTATGATGTTCAGAACCATGTGGGTGTTCAGCCAAACACTGCTGAATATAAGGACATCATTGTCCTGTCTTGTGGCTTGATTCTGATTTGAACTGTAAGAACTTCTTAAGAATGTAAACACTTTTAAATAAACGTCAGAAAAATATTTCCCTATGAGTCGCTTAATAAGTAGTATGTTGATTTTTTTTTTTTTTTTTTTTTTTTGAGGCAGGGTCTCACTATGAACTAACAGCCATCTTCTTGCCTCTACCTCCTGAGTGCTAGGATTACAGGTGTGGGCTACCACACTCAGCAACATACTGACGTTTAAAAAAATTCATCATTGATTTTAGTATATGTGCTCCTGAAGTGAGCATAGAATTCATCATCAAAAGCACAGCACTTACCCAGAAAACCAGAAATGAACATGCCTTTCTCCTGTGCAATCATAAATGTCCTGAATAAAACATTAGTATTCTCTGGATGTGATTCTATGACATTGCTGAAGCAAATCCTTCTTTTCTGCACTGGATCATCAGGGAGTTTCACAATTCTCTTTTCCGCTCTTCTCAGAATGTAGCTGGCCTCCTACGCTGCTGTGTCTCGTGTCTTCCTGTGGGGATCTTCCTGGGCAGCATTTTTCTTAGCGCCATCCTGCCTGACACCCCAAAGCCTAACACCGACAGGCGTAATTCTGGGCACTCAGAACTTGACTTCCTTTCTTCATTTTCTTCTACCTCAAAACCTTTGCTCTATTGCAGACAGACAGCCACAGAGAGCAACTCATTGCCTTTCAGAAAGAATGGCTAGAAAGACGAGGCCTGTGAAGAAACTCAGGACAGAAATCATTGGGTTGGAAAAGCGCCTGATGAATTAGACACTCAGAGTTAATGGAGCAAGAGGAGGGGACGAGGAGAGTATGAATCAATCGCCTGCCCCTATCACCTGTCATTCCTATACACTGCTCCCAAGGTAGAGATGGAGCACAACCCCCAGGCACGTTTGCAGAAGCCGAGGGAAAGGAAACCTGACTCCAGATCATTGGTTGAGCTTGGAAAATGATGGGTTCTAAGACTCCCGAGCAGCCATGATGGTGATGGCCTCCCCATGAGCCTGAGGTCAGCGCCCCATGTTGGAAAGCCTGCCTCTGAGGGTAAGGGCACCCACAGAACATCTCCACAGCTGGGCCCACAGAGGCAGGCTGTTTTCAAGCTGTGGAGCACAAAGAGCCAACAGACACAATGAGGCCTTACAGACACAGCTGCGACTCAAGTGAACCAGCAGCCATGCTGCACAGTGTTTCAGCAGGGTCTTTCATGGAGGTTTGATGACACCGAAGACCAGGTTCCACCTACACTTCCCAGTCTTTTTTTTTTTTTTGTACTGGGGATCGAACTCATGACCTTGCACTCACAAGGCAGGTGCTTATGCCGCTGAGCTAAATCCCTGACTCTTCCCAGTCTTAGTGCTATGGAAGCCACCCAAGTTTTAGATCAAAATTGGGGAGTTTTTATGGTTTTGAGTCTGAAATGTCCCCCCAAAATTCACGTTAAATGCTTAGTCCCAAAGTAGGTGTGTTCAGGTGGGGGGCCTCTGGAAGGTGATTGGATCATGAGGGTTCTGACTTCATCTGTGAATGGATTGATAAATTTCTAATTTCATGGGCTATTGAGAGGTGGAAACTTTAGAGGTGGAGCCTAATTGGAGGGAGAATGTCTTGGGGGCATATCTCAGGGGCTATATTTTGTCCCTGACCCCTTCCTCTGTCTCTTTCTCTGTTTCTCTGTCTCTGCTCCCCAGCTACCTTGAGGAGACCAGATTTGTGCTCTCTGTCCTGAAGTTGTGTTCCACCTGAGGCCCCAAACAACAAGGCCAAGCAAGTGACCATGGACTGAATTCTCTGAAACGGTGAGCCAGAATGCCATGAATCTTTCCTTCTACTAAATTGTTTAATATGGGTATTTTGTCCTAACAGCAGAAGGCTAACTAAAACAGAGGGGACCCCAACTGAAAGTAAGTTTCTACTGTCCAGGGAGATGCAATCTTAGAATAAAAATTTAGATCAACTATAGGAAAGTAAATTTATTTTCATCAGTAATAAAATGTAATGAAAAAGAATCATACTCACCACAAATGAATCACTAAATGAGGTCCATGACTCGTCACTGATGTTTGCTCTATCCCTTCCCACCTCATTCTGATAAGACACAAATGTGGAACTGAACTAAGATCTACTATAAGATGCTTGTTCAGTTATAGGTAAGTGTGGCCTCAACACTACCAGCACTGTGGGGACAGAAAAATGTGTACTATATAGAACATTCAGATTGTTATACAACCACTACCATTATTCCTCTCCGGAGGTTTTTTATCTTTCCAATCAGAAACTGTATCCATTAAACATTAATTCCCATTCTTTCCCCCTACCCTATCCCCTGGTAACTACAATTTTACTTTCTGTCTCTCTGAATTTGCCTATTCTGCGTAGCTCATTTAAGGGGAATCATAATTTACTTAGCATGAAGGTTTAATCTATATTGTAACATGTATCAGAATTCATTTTTAAAGCGTAATAGTATTCCATTTTATGTATATACTAGGTTTTATTTAACCATTTATCGATTCAGGGACATTTGGATTGCTTCCGCCTTTCAGCTGTTGTGAATTAATATTGTTATGTATGTGGCTGCTCAATATCTAGAGCTCTTGATCTCAATCTTTGGAGTATCTATTCAGAAGAAGGATTACCAGATCATACAACGATTCTATGTTTAACTTTCTGAGGGGATGCCAGTATTTGTCATGGTAGTGAAATCATTTTACACTCCCACCAACAAAATATAAAGGTTCTACTCTTTTTACATCCTCAACAATATCATTATTCTCTACTTTACAAGAAAAAAGAAAGCATAGACATCTATGGGTGTGAGGTCGTATTTCATTGTGGTTTCATTTTTCATTTCCCTACTGATTAGTGATACCGAGAATCTTTTCATGTGCTTATTGGCCATTTTGGTGCTTTTCTTGGAGTCTTGGAGAAATGTCCATTAAAGTGTTTGCTCAGCATGTTTCGTTTATTTGTTTATCTGGTTTTTCTTTTTGTCATATTGAGTATTGAACTCAGGATCTTGCGATGCTAGGCAAGCACTTTACCAGTGAGATACCCTACCAACCCTTTTTCCTTTTTTTTTTTTTTGGTTGTTGTTGTTTTAAATAGAATAATTTTTGTTGTTGTTGAGTTACAGAAGTTTTCTGCATATTCTCGATGTTAATCTTTTATTGAATATATAACTTGCAAATTTTTTCTCACATTCCATGGGTTGTATTTTCATGTCAATAATGTCTTTTGCTGTACAAATGCTTTTAAATTTGAAGTAAAATTATCAATTTTTATTTCATTGCCTGGTTTTCGGTGTTATTATTCCCTGTTTTTCAAATGGAAAAATTATGGCAGAGAGAAGTTAAGTAGCTTGATTAAGATCGCACTGCTATTGAGAGGCCAAGGCGATTTGGCAGCAGATCCAATGACGGGAACCACTCTACCACTCTCTATTGCTTAGAGTGGAATAGCACCTGGCATCCGGTACATACTCATGAATTGGTATAGAAAGATGTTCAATGATTATTTCCTGCTTTATACACTTGATCTGAGCACATTTTAACCCATATGTTTCTGTTACCCATCTATAAAGCAGAAACATCTTAACACCCTTACTAAAGACAAAGGAGAAACAATTGATCAATTGATTATCAACCCTGCATCCTGCAAGGTACTGTGAATGCACAAGGCATGCTCCTCAGTATTTAGTGCACCCGAATATTTACTGATCGGAAGGGTAAGACTCAATTAATAAAAGGTTTACTGGAAACACAGGCATGTAAGAGCTAAATGAGCATGACCATTATTGCCAGAGGAATAGAGTTTAGAAAGAGATTATGGTGGGTGAAAGATAATGAAACATAAGTGGGGTTAAAATTTAGGGATGAGAGAGAGACAGTGACAGAGACAGAGAGAATATGGCACATTCTCGTCACGAATCAATCAATATGAATGAGTAGAGTTGGAGAGTTGATGTCCAGATGTACTCATTAGAGAGAAGGATCTGAGTTGCAACAGTGCTTACTGACAAGCTAATGAGTCTGCACTTAGCTTATAAGTGGACCTGGTTACCTAACTGGCAGATCCCAGTGCAAAATGAAAATCAAGACTCTGTGTTCAAAAATTAAGAAGTTCCAAAGAGTGCAGGGCCCTGAGAGCTCAAGAGAGTTCTGAGTGACTGCTTAGGCCATACACCAATTGTATTAGCCTTCCATCAGTGTGATAAAATACCTGAGATAAACAACTTGTAAGGAGGAAAGGTTTATTTTGGCTCATCAGTATCAGTTCACTGAGTTCAGTCCATGGTGGCTTAACTATAGCACTTTGGGTCTGCGGTGATGCAGCCCCTCAAAGCAGGAGTAAATGAGAGAGGAGGCCAGTTCACCTGATGGTGTCTGAGAAACAGAAAGAGACAAGAAGAGACCCAGGTCCCCAAATCCTCCTCAAGAGTGCATCCTCAATAAACTAATTTCCTTCCATGAGGCGTTTTTTCCTAGAGGTTCCACCTGCTCCCAGTGTCACGGGCTGATGACCAAGCTTTTAATACAAAGGCCTTTGGGGAAACATTCAGGATCCAAACTAGCATTCCTGAAGCTTGCTTTGTGTGTAATTGTTACAAATGCACTAAACAGATTGGTTGTTAGTTGCCTTTCTGGGGACGGGAAGTAGAAGACACCTATCAGGAAATCCTTGAACTTGGATCAAAAAGTTGGTGGTTGTAGGAATAAGAAGAAGGCATGTGTGGTGTGATAGAGTGGGTCACTCTCTACAGGCTGACAGGCGTCACAGTTCAAGCTCTCCATCGCGCTGCCACCATCTCAGTCTGCATGTTGGAGAACACTGGCACCCTTGACAGAGAGAAATGTGAGGAAAAGAGACGGCTTTGAGTGGCTGGTGAGAGCTTTAGTCACACTGAATGGGACACAAACGCAGAAACTCCAAGAAGAAAAGTCCAGTTGGCAGTTGAGAAAGAGGGAGAAAATTCAGACTTGGAAATGTTGATTTGAAAGATAACAGTGTTGCATAACTGTGGAGATGATGAGGGAATATGCTATTTCTTGAGAATTAAGTAGACAGATAAGCAGGGTGCTAGATTGAGGACTTTAATGTTTTCTACCACCACTTAAAGGAATTGGGCAATCAACTGTGATGTTTGGATCCAGTAGCCTGGTGGAAGATTTTTCTAACTGAGAGTTCCATGAAATAGTTGTGCAGAACAACAAACTTGTTTTGATCTTTCAGTGCTATAAAATGATTTTCAAAAAATAGCGGGACGCTGGTAAAACTTAGCATTAACTGTCACAGGGGTCTTGTGGCAGGTTCATTAGACCCCTTCTCCCTCCTTTTCCTCACTTTTTAATGATCCATTTATTTTTCAGGAAATTCTTTCAGGAATTTGAAAGTTTATGCAGGGGTTACATAGAGAACTAACAGGAAATGTCTCATCTTTCCAAGTTTATTGTTGAGAGTGACCAGATGTCATTTGTTTGTGAGTGGGAAATGGGAAGTTAGATCACAGAATGTGAAATTTAAAACTCCATTTTTTAAAGGGGGAGTGAAGGAGAGAAATACACAGGGAAGCAACTTTGACTTCTCGGACTGTGTTAACAAAATAGGGGCAGTGCTCTTGAGAAAGACACTAATATGAGAACATGTTTTACTGTCTGCAGGATTTGCTCTTTTCGAAGTCTGTGTGCAAACAGCTGGTCTCTGCTTGGCTGGGCTAGGGTGTTTGGGAGCTCTCTATGGATCTGTTGAGACTATAAACCCATGAAGGGCCAGAAATGGAGGCCAATGTTCTTATGGGTCATTGTGGTCCACAATAAAAAATCAGAAAGTAACTTATGAACAGTTCTTCAGCACTTAGCACTTACCAAAGCAATTATATTGATTTTAAAACAATTATATTTTCAGCCTCTGTGGTTTAAACTCTGGGTCAAATACTTCCAGACTGTTCTGTCTGGCTCCCATCTGGCCCCCTGTCTGTTAATTGCTTGCTGACTATGCCGGAAACACCCTCTTCATCCTTTGCTCTTGCTACAGTGGGCTTTGGCAGGCTCCCGCTTGGTCAGGTATTGTCCTCAGCCATCTCCATGGCAGCAATGGACAACAAAGATTCTGAGGGGTTTGGAATGGACAGGCCAGAGGTGGGGCCTGCATTCCTGTCTCCAGCCTACAATTTGCTGATCCATTTGTCTTCCTGAGAGAAAAAGAATGGAGTGTACCTCCTTGGAAGTTGACAGGCTCCAAGCCAGACAAACAGATGAAAACTTGGAATTGGTTATTGGATCACTGGGCCAAACATGGGATACTCAGCTGAATGAGAGCTTACAAGGCAAGGGGGATCCAAGAATTACTACATGGTTCAGAATTTCTTGGCCAGTTTTACAAAAGAAGAGAAAGAGAAAGCTCTCACATACCTGTTGGACTTTCAGGGATAAAGGAAAGATTCTCGCCAACTCTTACTCTCTCCTCTGTTCACAGTTGTTTAGCAGGTTTGCCTTCTTGGAGCCCTGCCCAAGATCCTGAAATCTCCACACTGGTCTCTTCTTGAAGTCAGTTATTTGGCCTCCAAGTACACATCAACTGGGCTGGAGAAGCTAGTTTTTGCCAAATTCATGCACCATATTAGCTTCCTGGACATTTACTGTCATAGTACCCCAGGGATGGGAAACACAGTAAGCACATTTTAAAAAGTATTATTGTGGTATGGGATGCATAAAATAAAGCTAACCATATACCTATTTACAGTGGACCCTTGAATTATGAACTCAATTTGTTGTAACTCAAGTTGGTTGTAAGTCAAGACTATTTTTCCCATAAGAAATAATGGAAGTACCTAGGTGACCCATACCTCCAAAGCACCCCTTAACTGACATTTTCATAATAAAAAGGTTGTATAATGTGCATAATTTACCAGAAACACCAGTAGTTTTTCTACAGTGTTCACCAAAAAGTTATAAAATGTTTACCACACACAACGATTTCATACCATACTCATCATACAAGTTGACATCCTTGGCTTGTGGGAAGGAAAGATGAAGCGGAAGGTGCTTATTGTTTGGAGGGACAGTCCCCTTCCATAAGACCATCAGGAATCTGGCTCTCTGGTGTCCTTTCTCTTGGGAGAATCTGTAGCCCACGAGGACTTGCTTCTGGCTCACTGGGCCTCAAACTTTTGAGAACTAAAAACTGGTCTAAAGGTGTCTGTTTCTGTCTTTTCTTTAACACTGGTCTTTTTTTTATTGTAATTGCTTTTTTACTTTTCCTTCCTTCCTTAGTTTCTTTTCTAGCTTTTTGGGGGCCTTTTTGATACCAGCAATCGTAGTGGTTATATAAAGCATTGGCTGACACATGTCCACAGCACACGAATCTGGGCCAGACTGACGCTTATATACGCCTACATATGCTTTTTTGGCATCTCAAGTCTTTGTTTACAGCTGCACAAGTGGCCCACACGTGGGTCATAACTCAAGACTTTGGCTGCAAATTAAGCCTAAAACCCAGTTGTAACCCAAGTTGTTCACATGTGAGGCCAGTTGTAACTCAAAGGTCCGTTGTAAATTGTACAATTCAGTGCCATTAAGTACATTCATTGTGTTTGTAGCCATTGCTACTATTCATTTTCAGAGCAAAAACTCTCTGCCCATTAAATAATAACTACACATTTATCCCTGCCCTATATCTGGGTAGCCCCTATTCTACTTTACATCTTTGAATGCACCTATTTTGGGCATGAACAAATAATGTTTTTAAAATAGCTTCATCATTTTTGTGAAAATAATGCATACATTTTATACATGCTCATAAATCATAGAAAAATGCAAAGAGAAAAGTAAAGGAAAATTACAATATAACATACTAATGACAATATTTGATGAATATTATCACTGACATACTTTTTTTTTCTTTTTAATCGGTACCAGAGATTGAACTCAAGACCATACGCTTGCAAGGCAGGCGCTCATGCCGCTGAGCTAAATTCCCAGCCCACCCCCCCCCGACATATTTCTAAAGCATAAGAGTAAGCATATGTCTAAGCTTATAGGCTTGGAGGGTGCTTAGTCAGATAAACTTCACAGAATGAAATTACTCAACATGTAGGATTTTTAAATTAAGATTTTAATGTTTTGAAAAGGTAGTTTAATTTTGCAAGAATTTAACAGAAGGAAAAATGAACACATGGTGGAATTTTAGGTAAGTGATTCCTCACAAAAATATTGCTGCTGAAAAGTTCCTTTTCATTAGGGAAACAGTGAAGATGCTGGATCCTTGATTCGTTGATGAGATTTTCCAGCATTGGCTGTAGAGATAAAATGCCCTGATGAGTAGCAGTGAAGTTGGAGCACTCAGCCCCGAAAAACAGAGGTTGAGGCTATGGCTTCACATTGCTGGGACCTCCTGCTTGGAACCATCATTGTCAGAGCCAATCAGGATGCTAATGAAAACAGTGACCCTGGGCCAAGAGTTACCAAACATTATCCTAACTCCATTGCCTTCTGTGTATTAAGGTGCTTGATAAAAACCAACCCGTGATCAGTGATATTTTTTACATATTATTATTATTACTATTATTGTTTGAGTAAAGGATGAGGCTCATTAAAAGAAACTTACCCACAGTCACAAAACTCAAGGACACAGAGCCCAGCTAGGCTGATTGCGGAGTTCATACTGCCTCCAAAGGCAAGGAGTCTTTGGATCTCCAAGTGTAGCAAAGGTTTCCGTCTTAAAAATTTTTTTATTAATACACATTCACAATGTCCGACCTCCTCACATGGGTTTGACACAAGTACACAAGACATCCCAGTTGCCTCTTTCGTCACTTCCCTTCCCTGGTTCCCTATCCTTTAATCCTTTCCCATTTAAGAAAAGTCTGTATCCCTACTTCTTACTATCTTTTGTTTTGCTCTTTATTTATATTTTGGGTTTCACAACCATGTCATATTTAAGCTTTTGTGTCTGATTTATTTCACTTAATATTATGGTCTCCAAGTGGGCCCACTTTCCTACAAATGCTCAAGTTTGTCTTGCTAGGTTCTTCCTGGTAAGGCTCACTGAAGGTTGAGTGGGATAGTGCGGCCCAGCCAACTCTCCAGGTTGGCGTGGTGCGTTCCCATAAGTTGGTTCCTTTGCTCCTCATTCATCCGGGTGAGAACTGAAGTGCCTCCTTCAGCTCAGAAGCTCTAACTCCAGAAACGTCTCTTGTTTTTCATCCCTCCTCAGCCCAGCACTCTCTGACTCTGAGGCTGGTAGCTGGCAAATTTAAAAGACAGAGAGAGGACCTTCCTTCTTCCTTCCTCCCTTCCTTCCTTCATTTATTTATTTTTTTAAAGAGCAGACATATTTATTGAGAGAAAGAAAGCTTCTGTCTGAGAGAGAGATAGAAAGAAGGGGTCCCAAATGGGTTGCCAAGGACCCTGCCTTCTTTAGAGATCTTTGTAGAGCAAAACCACAAGGTGAGGCAGGTCCAAGGTGGGGAAAAATGGGAACTTGTAAGGCAGGCAGGCATGAAGTGGGCAGAACTATGGTCAACCAGTAAGATTACAAGTATAATTGTTCAGGTAAAATTGATTAAATTGGGAGCAAATGGGGAAGCAAGTCCCATAGCAAACTGGTATGAATACACGAATACAGAACACCGCCTTTGCCTACAGGGGCTGGGTTAGTGGCTCCTTCTGGCTTCCTCAAAGTAATGGATACCTGTGTAGAATATCAATCCCTGATGTTTATCCTTAGCATGTGGCTGCTTTTGTTTTGGGTTTTATCTTGAGATCAGGCTCACAGAGGGAGGTGTCTGTCTTCTCCAAAATTGCAAGATATCTGGTCTTCAGTACTGGCTCTTTCGAAGCCTAGCCCTGTCTGACTGCCTATAATATTCTATCTCACTTACCTGTCCATAACATTCCCCCCTCTGAAGAAGGACAGGAGCTTCCTTTAAAAACAAAATAACTTCTTTTGAATGAATATCTTCTGTTGGATGCCCTGAAAAGAGAGATCACACCTAATAGTAATAAACTGCCACAAACTGAGTTTGTTTAAAACAAATTTACAGTCATGTGTCAGTTGGGGATACATCCAGAGAAATGTACCACTAGACAATGTCACCATTGTGTGAACATCACGGAGTGTACTCACACAAACTAAGATGCCTAAGATGTCACTAGGTGATAATCTTATGGGACTGCCATCATGTATGCAACCCACAATTTACTGAAACATCATTGTACAGACCCTGACTGAAATCTCTCATAATTCTGAAGACCAGATATCAAGTGGGCTTCAGTCTTTACCCCCTTCAGCTTCTGGTGGCTCAGGTAAACCTTGGTGTTCCTTAGCTTACAGTCACATCACTCCAGTCTTTATCTCTTTCTCCAAATCATCTTCTCTTTTAAAAGGACATTTGCCATTGGCTGTATGGACCATTCTAATTTAGGATACTCTCACCCCTAGATGCTTAGTTACAACTGAAAACACCCTTTTTCTAAGAAAGATCACAGTCACAGATTCCGAGTGGGGCCATTAAACCCTGGCCTTCAGGGTGAGTGAACAGAAGCAATGCTTTCCTAGTGGGTGCTCTGGGATTCTCAATAACAGTGGGCAGAAACGTCAACCACTGATTAAACTTTTAGTCTGTTCTGACCTGAGACCCATTAGTGTGTGTGGGTTCCACCTCCCAGAGTCACATCCCTGAACCACAAATGTCCCTACCTTACGCTATTGCATAGACTTCTCTTTGGGGGCAAAAATGTGCATGCATACTTTGTAACTGAATACAAAAAAAGAAAGAAAAACCAGCAAGGCTCAAACCCCACGAGGCTGTGCCACATCTATATATAATGTCCTCCCACTGATAAACACCCCATGAAGGAGTTCTGTTGAATGTTTTGAACTGTCCCCAAGTGTCTAAGGCATACGAGGGGGTTGGAACATCTGACCAATTATTTTTGGAACATAAACCAAGTTCCCATCCAGCACATCCATTTAAACCTGCAACCCTTTGTCTTTCTTTGTGTCTTTCACTATGTGTTGGTGGTCAGAGGCCTGAGGTCCCCAGCTTCAAACAAAGGAAGTAGACACCAATGGTTCTATGCTGACCAAAAGACTCTTGCCCACTAATTCTCTCCCATATGAATCCTTTTCTGAGTTAAAATTCTCCTCTTTCCTTCCTTTCCTCTCTATCTCATACCAAATTTAGAGTTTTGAAATGGACTAGTTTTTGGTACCAAAGATCTCCCCTAGGAGGAAGATTCTATTCTCATTATTCTGTCTGACTTGGAACTCATCCCTTCCTTAAATCCTTCCCTATACACCCAGGCCTCACAACCCACGATTTACTCCGAAATCCCAAAGGCCTAATTGCTGTACCCCTCATTAGCACTTGGCACACACCCCACTGCTGATGCTAAAGACAGATGATACCAATTTCTTGCCTCCTTGTATCTGTGTCTAGGACCAGCATGACTCTATGTGATGTCAGTGCCATTTGAAGGATACTGGAAGCCCCTGGTATTCCTGGAAGTCCCCCATCCCTGGCCCCAAATCAGCAGAAAGATACTCAGTTTCACAGAATTTGGTAGCTCCTTGTGTTGAATTCATTTGGGATAGTTGTTTTCCACTGATTTGTACTTATCCTGAAAAATGGTTGTAGAAATTCTTAGCTTGCTTCTGTAAAATGACTTACTGGCATTTTTATTACTTTAACCCCATTATTGTTTTAAGAAAAAAAAAAGCAAAGCATCATATCCAGTGTCTGATCATTTTTATCTGCGACTCATGCTCTAGTCAGAGAATCTGTGTGATAGGGACTCGCAGGCATGCCCTGCTCCTCCATGGCTCCTGACCCAGGAAACGATTCTCTAGCAAGCTAGGTAGACAGTACACTCCACTCCCTAGCCAGCTGCGGTTATTGCCAAATGCATGACTCGGTGGTAGAGAATGGCTCCTTCACACCTCTACAGCAGCCCCTGCCAGGAGCTCACACAGGGCCAACTCAAGTTGAGCGCTGTCTACCTGCTTTTGCAAATACAGAATCCTCCCAATAGGCTTATATAGAGAGTTCTGTTGTCTCCATTTTAAAGGAAGAAAGCTGTGTCCTGAGAGATTAAGTAAACTGTCTAAAGTCATGGAGTTGGACCCCGGCTTCCTGGATTCAAAGTCTGTGCACTTTGACCACCGTTGCAGCCTGCTGTCTCATGGGGTTGCTCCTTTATGCAGGAGAGACACCTGGCTACACCGTGTACCACACAGGCTATGCTGCTGCTTTGGGGCAGAAAGAGTAGATATCTTAATAACAGTCCTGGAAAAGCTTGAATGTGGAAAGTAAATTGCAGCACATTTCATGTGACAGGAAGCCCATAGGTTAGGATGAAGGCATTGTTTATATCTGTCTTACTGATGCAGAAATTGAGGATTTAATGACTAGATTTGTGGAAGGTCACCATGTGGGTAGATGGAGATGTGGTTTGAGTCCAGCTCTTCCATTTCCAATCTAGACTTCTCCCACCAGCCCTTTCTAGTTTGCGGAAACATATCTTCCCTCAGTCGCTGAGAAAGTACCTGCTCGACCTGCTTTGATCACATGGAGGAAACTGGTTTCCCCTAAAACTTCTTTCACCTCTGCCTTCCCCAGTGTCGAATTCCCCACCAGCCCCAACTTTGCAAAGGCCAACCCTGCAGGGTCCCCCATAGTAGGGCTGGATGTTTATTCCCAGCCCCCAACCTGGAAGAGGTGCTCACAGATTATATGTTGACAGAATGGATGGATTTGTTCCCGGTAAATTTCCCCCAGAAAATCCCACTGAAAATGCAAATGTGTTGCCTGGCAGAGAGGCCTGGAATTTGTTTAGTGGCTCTCTCCCAGAGAACAGGGTTTGGAGGGATAAGAAAGGATATGTGGAGGGGCGGCCTGGGAGGACAGTGGGCCCTGGGGAATTCAAGTACAGGACAGGATCCCAAACTAGGACTGAGGAGGAGGGGGCAACCCTGGTCCCAAGGAGGAGCAGGGCTGGGGTAAGTCCCACACTTTGCCTGGCCTTTGGGGCAGAAAGAGCTTGGCCCCACCTCAGTCCCTGGGTGACACCCACTGGATTCTCCCCAGTCAGGTTTGTCCATGAGGGTCCTGGGTACTTGCCCCACTGCCCAGTCGGCCTCTTCTACCAGGCAGATGTCGGTCTTCCTCTTCAGAATAGTAAATGGAGGAAGGAAAAGAAAACCAATCTCTCAGCCACCCCGCCCCCCAGGTTGTCGTGCTGGCATTCCCTTCTGTGGTCCAGCACCCCCCCCCCACCCCCGCAGGCCTACTGCTGGGCCTCCAGGCACACATGTGTGTGTCAGACACAAGAGTGGGATTGCACTCAGCCCATCTTGTGTGGCTCATCTTTTCCACTGAAATATGTTGGGCATCTCAATATCAACTCACAAGATGAGCTGCAGTCTTAGGAAAGTATCAGCACTGCATTTCATCATACCACATACCGGCACGTCACAGCCCTCAGCCGGTCTCTTCCTCCTGAACGAGGTAGCTGTTTCCAGTTTTTGCTGTTGTGAATGTTGCCATCACTTGGATTTGTGTGCAGTTCATGTCCATGGAGCAACTTTGTTTCTTGGAGATTCCGGGGGTCACTGCGCCTTTTTACCACAGCTTTGTTTTAGGAAGGGAGAGAACAGGGGTGAATGTCTCCTGGACTCGGCTTTAGACAGCCAGCATCACGCTACCCTCAGCCTTCTCCCCAGGAATCCAGTGAATCAGCGCCAGCCCCCCGCCAGGTTCCCAGAGAACATCTCCGACAGTGACCACACAGTCACCACCCAGGTGGCCTCTGGCCTCCCGTTCCGGGGAACAGAGGCTTCTCTGCATCATTTTCTGTAACGCCGGAGGAAATCCCCAGAGGCGGCGGGGCAAAGCCACACCCACGGAGATAACCGGATGAGTGCGCTCTTCATCACCACGGTTCCCTTTGTGGCCTCCCTGGCTGCCAAAAAGCCTCTCTGACTGAGCTCGCTGCTGCCTAAGCCAGGCACAGGACTTCCTAGAAAATCATTCCATTTACTGTTTACTCTCGGGGCGGATCGCTGCTTCCCATAAGCTCTTGCAGCCATAAGGTAGGTTTTTGGTAAATCACGTCAGGTGTCCACCCGAAGGGGAAAGGATGTTCCTGTTACATTCCTGATGTTTAACGTGCCAGAGAAAAGGAAACCATGGTTCTATTTTTAGTTCATGATTAAAAAAAAAAAGACAATTCTAGTTAGGGAGCTCAAGTCGTGCTCTTTCTCTCTTTAGAATGTCAGCATGCTGACTGGAACATGAAGACAATTCATCACACGTGGGAATATACACATTTCTCTTGTTTGTCATTGACAATCCTGATTTTTGCCAAAAAATTTGTTAACCAGTTGTACAAATAGTTCCTTAACATTTTTAGTGACTTTTTGTTGGTATCACTTCATACTAATTAATATCTTTTATCATGGATTTGGCATGCTGGTTGTAATTTTAAGACACAGTCAAATTTAAAATTTTGGCTGTTACCTGAAATTCTCTGGCATCCCCAACAGTGACTTACCCTGATAACCCCTGAACCATAGTGGGTATCAGGCTCATCCAGCCTTCTCCGAGAGAATTAACCGAGGCTAACAACGGAGATTGTTTACTATTCAGACAAGGAGACACTGCCACTTACATTGCATTTTTAGGCATGTAATATATCACAGATCCAGAAATTCAGGGGGAGAGGAATAGAAAACTTTTACCTACTTTATGAAAGACAGAGCAGCTTAATGCAAAATGCATGAGCTTTGGAATCAGATCTATATACACATGTTAGTGACATTTACAAGGCTTCCCATTTGAAAAAGGGGCACATTAATAGCCACTTTTAACAGTGGAGCAAAGATTAAATGAGGTAATGATATACAGTACCTGCATGGAAGCCATCAAGACCTTTACTGCTGGTGGTGGTGATCACCCAGGTGCAGGACCCTGACTGGTGGCAGGTTTGACCCACCTGTTCCGCAAGGTCATCTACATATTAAGCATTGCAAGCAAGGGAGGGGTCAAGCTCCTTAAAGCTTAAGACAAAGAGATGGAGCACAACTATGAATGCGCTAGGAGCAGCCTTGGGAGCTGCCTTTGGTTACTGGAGGAGCTCCCCGTGGTATGTGCGGGACTCCTATACCTCATCCAGCGAATGACTTAGGGATTAGAAAAAAATAAGGTGAATTATCAGGCATCTCCTGAAAATACGAAAAGATGAGGCTCCCTGCAAAACCTCTTTAGAACAGGAAAGGACAGCATAGTGTCATTGTGAAGAGTGTGGCCCCTAGACTGGCGCCTGGTCTCGAATCCTGCTTCCATTGCACACCAGCATGAAAACAAAAGACTCAAAGGCCCTCTGGGAATGGGACTGAGGAGTCCAAGGACAGTCAGGAGGCTGGCAGGGCAGGTGGACTCAGAGGGGAGAGGGAGCCGCTGCTCACATGTACCCTCTGCACCCCAGAAGATGGCACTCATGGCGTCTCGTAGGCAAGGGGTTCCCCAGACCTGGTGGGTGCTGGGTCAAGCAGATGCGACTGGGAAGGGACAGTTCAGGGCTGTGAAAGGAATCCTAAGAACTTCAACCGGTGCCTTGAGCTGAGGAGACACTTGAGGTCGGTCTCCAAGTAGAGGTGGGATGTCTTCTGACCTGCTCCGTTTTTCCTGGTTTTTATTAGCCATAGCACAGAGCTAATATCAAGTTCTCTAGGTGTGAAATAGAAGCTATGTTGTGCAGTTTTACTATTGCAGCCACAATGATAATTATCCAATTTCTTGTTCCCAACAGGAAAAGGAAATTCTATATTACAGACATGTTAATTCCAAGTAAGAGGGTCACTGGATAAGGGAAGTCTGCCAGGACAGCCTCTGGGGGTGGGAGATGAAACATGGCCTTGAGACATTTGTACCTCACCTAAGCTTGGGTCTTGGCTTTGGTCCTTACCAATCATGTGACCTTGGGCCAGTGACTTAATCTTGGGATTCTCAGTATCTACAACTGTATAGTGCCCAGCCACAGAACTTCTGAAAATATCAAACAAGACACATCAGCATGTACCCCAGGCATCACCTGCACTGATGCGACTGTACTTTGAGCTCATGCTACGGGTTAGCAGGCATCTTGTTTCTAGTAAGCTGGGTTTCTTCTTTCCTTGATATCTGGGAATAGGGGCAGAAAGAGAATTGAAAATAAACAGCATTTCAGATTGTCAGAACCAGAGCCCCATAGCAATATATAAAACGACCATTCTAGACTTAGGCACACCTGGTGGGTTATGGCAGGTAGTCGAGGGTTCTCTTAGGATGAGCTAAGTTTAAGTGCAGTGAGATTTATTGTCCTTTTGAGCAGGGGCTATGGAAACAGAGAACACACAGGAAAGCTCATGGGGCACACCCCTCACCTGCCTCTGTGCTGGCTTTTGTTTCCCTCAGCCTCTGCGAGGTGTGGGGTCGTCCCTCCCGGCCCATGGATCCGGAGTGGTGGTGAGGCATAGGGTGAGAGCTAAGAAGGCTCACACCAGCTGAGTCCCTGCAGCTTGTGAGAAGCCGGCCCCCCTCAGAAGATGCGCTCAGATGTGGTGCTGAGAAAACAACTCGCTTCCTGCAGAGACTTCAAAAGTCCACACCCAGTCTACTGCTGCACATTTTTGCAGCTGAAGATGAAACTGCTGGAAACAAGAGTTTCCCTGATGTCATTGGGATCACGCCGGGAGACATTGGGGAGTTGGCTCAGGAAGGGCTGGGTGGGAAGTGATGCAGCTTTGGACAAAGGCTCGGGCTCTTCTTAAAGGGAGGTAAGGTGGGGTTTGGAATTGGCTGAACTTCCACCTGCCCTCGGCGGCAACGGAAGGTCTAGTCCTAAGACGAGGGCAAACAGAGCAGGGAGTTAGAGAAAGGGTCATGAGCAGGGCAGGTAGGGCCCTGTGAGAACTTGTGAATTCTTCCTTTCTCCTCTCACCCTACCCTTCTCCGAAAGGAGAAATCTTTGTCCTTGTGGACTCAGATTGGTGATTCTAATTCCTGTTATGATGTCATTTTGAGACATCTAGAACACTAAAAGGGACTCTTATTCCTTGCTCCCCTGGAGAAATAGTTGGTTCCTCAGCAGAACAGGAAATGTCCAAGACAAGCTCGAGACTGATGATTGTATCACACAGTGGGAAAGTGCCTGAAACCAGCCCGGGAGCCAGCAAACAAAGATGGGGAGCTTTCCTCTCTTTTGAGACACTGCCTCACTGCGTAGCCCAGGCTAGCCTCCCAGACGCTCAAAGATGGGAATTTTTAACATCAAATAAAGAATACTAACTTCAATGTATGGAAGGGTGGCAATACAGAAACCAATGAGTTCACATTGATAAGAAGAGAACCTCTAATTGGTCACAATTAGAGATTGCTTGGGTACTGATTTCTCTGAAAACTGACAGAAGGAAGACTATGCAGACATCCCGCCATTTCTGTGTGAAGTTTATTGCAGAGTAACCAAAGAGTGCTAAGACTGAGTTCCTCTTTATGTAAGAATTCCTCTTAATAAAGCGGAAAATTTGAGACCAGCCTAGGCTGCAAAATGAGCTCAAGGCAAGCCTGAACTGCATAGTGAGACCTTGTCTCAAAAAACCCACAGTAAATAAAAAAAATAGGAAAATTAGAAACTTAAGATTTTGCCACCCTCAATAAAATATTGCATTTGGACATGATCATCAATATATACTAAAACTGGTGAAATGTTGACAGAGACCTTTGTACTGAGAATTGAACCAAGGGACTTTGCTCTGGGTTGTTTTTATATTTTATTCTGAGGCAGATTCTTGCTAAGTTATCCAGGTTGCGCTCAAACTTGTGATCTTCCTACCTCAGCTACGCAGAGTGCTGGGATTAAGTGTGCACCACTATACCAGGACTAAGAACTTTAAAACAGGAAATATACAGCAACCTTAACCAGATGCACTGACATGTGCCTGTACTCCCAGCCACTCAGGAGGCTGAGGCAGGGGGATGCTTTGAACCCAGGAGCCCAGGATCAGTCTGGGCAATATATTGAGACTGCTGTGGGTTTTTTTGTTTTTGTTTTCCCGTCATTTTTTTTTAAAATTTTTTTATTTTTTATTTTTTTGGTTCTGGGGATTGAACTCATGACCTCACACTTGCCAGGGAGGCACTTAAGCCACTGAGCTAAATCCCCGGCCCGCTTTCCTGTCTTTTAGACACAGGGTTTCACTACATAGCCCAGGCTGGCCTCAAACTCATGGTGAATCTCTTGCCTCAGCCTCCCGAGTGCTGGGAAGACAGGCTGGCGCCACCATGCCTGGCCTGACCCCCATCTTTTACAAGGTAAAAACAAAAACAAAATCAAATAGCAAACTCTATGAAGTATTCTTTGTATATAAAAAATTTAGAACAGAACTGTGAGTATAGCTCGGCTGGAGTACTTGTCTGTCATTCATGAAGACCATGTCTGTTCAATGCCCAGAACTACCAAAAAAATCAGACCAGACAGACTATAATTAAGCTCTAGATTTACACTGTCCAATGTGGTTGCCACATGTGGCCCCTGAACACTTGAAATGTGAATATTCTGAATGTGCTGTAAACATAAAACACATTTGATTTTGAAGAAGAAAAAAAAGAATGTGAAGTACCTCATTTATAATTTTTGTGTTAATCACATTTTGAAACAACAGATAGCATTTTGACTATTTTACATTCAATAAAATACAGTATTAAAAAATAATTTCATCACTGGACATGTTGGTGCACACCTGTAATCCCAGTGCTTGGGAGGCTGAGGCAGGGGGATCCCACTACAAGTTCAAGGCCAGCCTGGGCCACATAAGTGAGTTCAAGGCCAGCCCAAACTACATAATGAGACTCTGGCAATAATAATAATAATAATAATAATAATAATAATAATTTCACCTACTTATTTTGACTTTTTAAATGTGGCTACTAGAGGGTTTAAAATTAAATATGTGGCTAAAATTCTCTTTCCACTGGGTAGGACTGCCCTAGATCAAACTTCAAGTCTGCAGGGAATTGTCTGTAGTGGAACACGTTTAAAAACACCAAAAGGAGACAAGTCCAGAATAAGGGGAATTCTACCCCACCAATGGCTTACTTTCTACAACAAATTAATCATTTTAGAACAAATAGGGAAGAGGGGTGGCTTTAGATTAAAACTGATATAACAACCAGGTGCACTATATAAACCTTATTTGTTTACTAAACAAATAAAAGAGTTTGGAAATGATCTGGGAAACTTGAACATTGGGACTGGGTATTAGATCATATTAAGGGTTTATTGCATGTTTCGTTAGAGAATGATTGCATTGTTGCTAAGGTTTCTTTTCTTTTCTTTTCTTTTTTTTAATAATGTGCTTATCCACTGGGGGCGTATAACTGAGTATCTGTGGGTGAAATCCTGTGGCCACTGGAATTTGCCTTAAAATGTGTGGAGTCTTTAAAGAAAACAAGACATTATGGCAGCCATTGCTGATTTAATAGCATCTTGCTTTGAAGTCCTACCGTGCTTCTGTTCTTCTATTTCATTGGTTCTATCATGTTGGGTCTTACTGGATTTTAATATGTGTGATAGTATAAACAAAATTTTTATGGAAAATGAGATACTACAGAAGCCATTATTCATTTTCTGTTATTTGGTTTTGAATGTCCTATAATACTTTTATTCTTTTGAATGGTTTTATACTATTTTGTTATGTTTGATATTATTGCGTGTGAAGCTATGCTCAACTATTGCAAAGAAAAGAAACATTATGGTAGCTACTGTTAATATCTGGTTGTCTTGTTGTGAAGTGCTTTGTTGCTTGCATTGTTCTGTTCTGATTTGCTTTGTTCTGTCCTCTTTTGTTTCATTCTCTTTAAAGTAAAAAAAAATGCATGGAGTAAATGCATGTGGTGAGTAGATGAAACCAGACTGATAAATATTGATTATTGGTAAAATTAGGTGATGAGCCTATGGGAGTTCACTATATACTTTTCTCTCTATTTTTCACTTGTTGAAAAGTTGTGGAATTTTGGCCAGGCATGGTGGGGCACACCTGTAATCCCAGCACTCAGGGGGCTGAAGCAGGAAGATCACTGGGAGTTTGAGGCCAGCCTGGGCTACAAGGTGAGTTCAAGGGCAGCCTGAACTGCATAGTGACACCCTGTCTCAAAAAGATAAAAAAACAAAAACCCAGAAAAGTTGTAGAATTTAATTAATATAAATATATGGTATGATATTTAACTAATAAAATATATTAACAAATATAAATGTATTACATTTAACTAATATAAATATGTTTGTTTACATACATTTCGCATAATAATAAATTACACTGAATTTTGGTGCCTCTAGAACTATTTTTATGTTTTTGTTTTGTTTTGTTTTGTCTTTTCAGTGCTGGTGTGGAACCCAGGGCCTCATATATGCTAAAACCAGGTTCTACTGCTGAGCTACACACCCAGCCTGCTGCTTCCGTTTTCAGTTCCTGGGAAATGTAACAGGCAGTTGGTTGGCCTGGTCAAGGCACATGAAACTTGAGAAGTCAAAATCCAAAGAAGATGGGGATGAGGCTGGAAAGAACCATGCTGGCCCCGGCCACGTGCCCACAGGTGGCACGTCCTTGAGGGACGAGGGCTGACCAGGTCGGCTTGGGCCCTGGATTCCTAAGGAGGGAGCAGTGTTGTTGGGGCCTGTGGTCTGTTGAATAAGGCTGAGAGGAGCACGAAGGGAGTCTGGGCAGGTCAGCTCAGTGCCCAGGCAGGCTGCGCAGGCGGCACTGTGGCCAGGGTCTGGACTGGAAGTGATATATCTGGAGTGAGGCCCCCAGTGCCTGAGAGAGGTGAGCACTAACAATTCCAGCTTGTTTGTTGACAATGGATCAGATACCACAGCCATGGAGCACTGTGTTGTGGAGAGTGGACACCTGGAAAGAAGAGAAGAATCTAGAAGCTGCTGGTGGCTAGAATCACCAGGCTATGAAAATCGCCAGTACATTTGTTGCTGGCAGTGGGTAAACTGCCCCATGGACTGCACATGGCTTCCTTTTTGGTGGTAAGAGGACAGGGCCAATGGCAAGGACAAGTGTGTCTCTGATTTCATTTCTCGTGTGAATCCTAACTGACCACCACCTTTCTTCTCTCTATATACTTATAATCAGGTTCCTGTTGAGGGTTTAGAAATTAACCCTCAGAGCACCAACGTATTCCCTCACTGGCCAAGTTCTGGTATTTTCTTACCTTATTTGTGCTACTGAAACAAAACAGCACAGAATGGGAAATTTATAGACAATAGAAATTTATTCTTGCAATTCTGGAGGCTAATAAGCCCCAGAGCGAGGTGCTGTGTGGTCTGGTGTCTGGTGAGGCTGCCATCTGCCTCCAAAAGGATACTTGTTCTCTACGCTGCCATGACAGAAAGAGGAGGAGCCCAAAGGGACAGATGCTGCTGATGCTTCTCTTACAAGGCATTCATCCCATCTGTCTGGAAGGCCCCACCCTCTAATCCTGTGTCATTGGGGATTAAATTTCAACATGAAGTTCGGAAGGGACCCATATATTCAGACCATAGCAGATGGGAACTTTTGTGCGACCCTTCGCATAGACAAGTGATGGTACTAAAAATGAATTTTTAGGACCAGAGCTTTAGCTCAGCAGTGCAGCACCTGCCCGGCAAGCATGCGGCCCTGAGTTTGATTCCTGGTACCCGCCCCCCCCCAAATAAAATACAAATGAACACTTCTCAGCTCATGATTTGCAAACATTTGTAACAGCAAAGAATGTGGTTTGCTCAGCAACGGCCCAGGCAGGGACTTCATTTAATCCTATCTCATCTTTTGGCCAGTTGTGCGACCTTGAACAAATCCCTAATCCTGGGTGTGTTAAAAGGGCATACCCATGACATTATCATGAAAAACTGATCCCGAAGAGCATCTGGTAGTTAGTAGGGACCTGACAAACGACAGCTGTAGCTGTTGTGTTACTGTTGCTTTGGAGAGTTGGTCCCGGCTAAGTGAGCTTTCCTTGGAGGCTGAACCACACACCCAAACTGGAAGCTTAGCTCTGCTTCTTGCTTCCACATGCAAATCCAGAACAAGCTTGAGAGTGGAGCTCCCCTGATCCATGCAAATCACATAAGCAAGGTGTATTTGACAAGCAAGGTGTACCTGATGAGCAAGGTTTATTTGACATCTACTTGTTTCTATGGTCTATCACTTGTTTCCTTATCTGTCCTAAGACATACGCCTAGCATACGTGTTCCTCTTCCTCAGCAGGCTCCTTGGGAAGAATTAAGGATTGATAAGGCTTGGTGACTTACTTTCAAAGGACCACTTGCTTTTGAGGTCAGCATAAAGCCCTAAGTTAGCTCAACATCACAAACCTATAAAGACTCTTGTCAGATTTCTCAGATGTCCAGCACTTAGTAGGTACTCATAAATATTTATTAAGTGATTAATGAGGGATTTTGAGGGTACCATAGTGAATTGCTGAGGGACATCCATTAGGTCTGAGGACTTTCCTGGGATCATTTTAACCACCCCACAGGGGTGTTTTCCTCTTCTAATTACTAAGAGAGTCAGCCCTGAGGAAGGGTCTCAGACTGGCATTTCTTTAAGAGTTGAGAATAATTCTAGTCAGAGCTTTAGGCGTTTCTTGCTTCACTGTGCTTTAGAACCATTAAACCCTGCTTTGGTGGGATGGGCTCCCAGGGGAAGTGACAGAGAGCTCGCCACTTAAGTCATTTGTGCGTTGGCTGCCCAGCCCAGAAAAAAATGCCCTTGGGAGCAATCCTGAAGTACAGGAGGATAAGTTAAATGGCTTAATAGATCCTAGAAGCTTCAGAAAGGACTAATGGCTTAACATTAATTGGGCACACGCAGTGCAGATGAATCTCTGAAGAGGACTTTCAGATTTGCCCATTCAGCTATCACTGGCTTCAAAGCATCACATCAGTTGACTCCCAAGCTGATGTTGGATATTAAAGAAATATGAATTCTGAGTACGTGCTTCAACCTTTCTATTCCATATGAAATTCCTTGTCTCCTCAGCAGCATGTTGAGGACCCACTATGTGGCAGGCATTGTTCAGGGGCTGGGGGAGGGATCTAGGGATAGATGAAGTCGCTGAACTTCTATCCTCATGAGCCTCCATCTTGGAAGGCGGAAGATAGGACTTACAGAGCAGTGAGGCAGGCGCCAGGTCGGAGGTCCATCTGAGGAAGATAATGGGAAGGCAGGGCTGTGGCTCTGCCTGAGTGTGAGGTAGCAGAGGAGACTTCCTGTTGGTTGGGGACCGGAGGAATTGTTGAGTAAAGACTCTGAGCCAAGGGAGCAGAATGTGACTCATGTGGGGAGTTACACGGGAACACACATGAGCCAGAGGGAGGAGGATTCGGGCTGGCCAAGTAGGTAGCAGCCAGATCCCAAAGGGCGCATGTGCCCTCGGAGGAGTGTCTAATTGCACTCTAATGTGTGTTGGAACACAGACATGACAGGTGAAGCTTTGGGCTGTGGAAAAGGCATAGCTCGGAGTGCAGAAAACACATGTGACCGGGACTGAATCAGAAGCCTTCAGGAGAGGAACTAAGATCTGAGCCAGCACTGGAATTCTTACTGCTGTTTCTGTAGAGTGAGATATTAGAGAGCTCAGTTAAACTCTCTGAGCATCTTCTCCAAGCCAAAGAAAAATGAAAAAGGTTGTCTTAAACCTTTTGGTTGCAAGTAAAAGAAAACCACTTTGAACCAGCTTAAGGAAACAGAAGAATTTAATGGAAATGTCATGTTGCTGAGAAAAAGGCAGGGATATCGTGATCTTGAGAATCCCAGGAACAGTTGCTGCTGGGGCTATCATCTTGGGTTCCACCTGAGCATGGGCACCACGTTCCCTTTTAGAAACATGGTCAGTTGGTGTTCAAGCCTCAGCTCTCAGAGTTAGGTTAGATTCTGTCTCTTCTTCCAATTCTACTTTGTTACAGTTGGGTTATGGTTTGAAGTGTGTCCTCCAAAGTTTTATAAGCTGGAGCTTTCTATTAGTCATTTTCCATGGCTTTTCAAAGGGATGTCTTCAGCGACCTACTCCTGCCAATGAGGCCTTCCCAATAGCACCTTCACCTATGAATGCCCTCATGAGTACCCCAAAGATGAATCACTTCTCTTGGCTCTACCTCTGAACACTGAAGATCAAGTCACTTGCATCTTTGGGGAACAGTATGTACGTAAACCCTAATAATCTTGGACCTCAGTGTGACTTCACTAAGAGGGTGGAAACTTTAAGAGATAGGGTCTAATGCAAGGGACTCAGGTCATGAGTGCATTGTCCTTGAAAGGGACAGAGCTGAGGTAATTCTCACAACAATATGGCTAGCTCTTTTTCTGTTGCTCTGCCATGTTGCGAGGTAGTCAGCAGGTGCTAGTCAGCATACATTTGCCTTCCTCTTTGGGTCTTCCAGCTGTCAGAATCCTGAGACAAATAAACCTCTTCACTTTTTATACTCACTTCAGATATTTTGTGATAGCAACAGAAAGCAGATTAACACACAATTAGATAAAGCCTGGAGTGAACTTTGATGGATGAGGTTAGGACCAAGTACTCTTCTATCAACTAGTTAATATGGACAGTTGTATGTGTAAGGGTTTAGATCGAAAATGTTCCCCAAAGTCTCATGCATTCAGAGGCAGAGCTTTTGGAAGGAGACTGGATCATGGGGGCAACATATTCATCCACAGATTAATTCATTGATGAGTTCATGGCTGAGTGTGCTCTAAGGAGGCAGTTGAAGGTGTATTACTGGGGCATGGGCTGGAATTGTGTATTCTTGTGCTTGGCTCATCCTAAAAGCTATCTTCTACACATCTTTCCACTGTGCTGTTTCTATCTTGGAAGTGACCAACCATGAACTAAATTCCCTAAAATCATGAGTCAAATTAAACTCCTCTTTTAAATTGTGGGTGTAAGGTATTTTGTCCTAATGGCAGGAAAGTGACTCATACAGGGGTATATAACGTAAGTGGCTCAAACTGAGGGCTGGTTGCTCCTCTTCAGTCAGTTAAATATAACCAGGGACAGGGAAGCAGCCCCTAAAGAAGCGATGGTTTCTCTCACTTAAAACAGAGGGTTGTAGTGGGAGAAAGCATTTCCTAAGAGTAGGAGTTCAAAGGATTTGTTATGAACTGAGTGCTTTTGTCTCTGCTCCCCAATTCATAGGTTGAAGGCCAAACCCCAATGTGATAGTATTTGGAGGTGGTGCTTTTGAGTGGTAATTAGGCTTAGATAAGGTCATAAAGATTGGACCTCATGATGGGATTAGAGCCCTTGTAACAAAGAAAGTGTACAATGACACACTGACTATGATCCAGGAAGAGAGTTCTCCAAGAACCAAATTTTCCAGTATCTTGAGATTGGGCTTCCTGGTATTCAGAATTGAGAAAGAAATGACTATTACATAATCCATCCAATATAGGTTATTTTGTTATAGCAGCCCAAGCTGAAGTGGGATACAATCCCAGAAAAATTAGAGGCATGTTAGACAGATAAAATGCTATCAGCTTTACAAAATACTTTATAGATATGCAACATCCTATAAATACATTGTTCACTCTTTGAGAGTGGTACTTCTTTGGATTGATCTTTCTAGTTTTGGATCACAGAATAGTTGCACAGTAAGAATTTTACAACAAATGGTATTGAGTTAGTGAATGCCATAGATTGAGTTAGTGGATAGCATAATACAAAAGGGAGTTCAAGTTTTTATCAAATCCACATGGACCATGGAAATCACATGCAACTAATATAACCCTTGAAGTCTCCTCAGAGAGGTGCCATGTTGGAAAACCACTTACATCACTCAGTAAATTTGAAAGAACCCTTTTCCCTCCAAGTTGGAACATATCACTGTTTCCTTTGGCTCTTATTGCAGGGTGATGATTTATGAGAAAACAGATTAGCATCAGAGTTTCAATCAGCATAGTACGATGCTCAGGAGGGAACAGTAGACTCACTTTTCTGGTCTCAAGGTCTGGCTATGGGCTCTTTGAATAGAATAGGGGGTGGTATTAATTGCCTTGTTTACATTGTTACTTTTGTCTTACATTGCTGAACAAATGTAGTAGTTCAGATTATGTAACCCAAAAGGGCATTTGGTGTCATATTAACATTTATTTATTTGTACGGTGTCTGGCGTTCATCTGCTAGGTTCTGGACTATATTTTCAGTGAGTGAAGAGGCTAGTATGCTGGGTTCACTGTAGACTCTCCAGTGCCCATGACTGCATCTGGAACATAGTAGGTCCTCAATAACAATGTGTTTTAGGAATTATTTTATTTTATAAAGTACCATTCTTTCTGTGGGAGTGATGCAAGGAAACAAGTGAAATTGACCATTCCATCAAGGGATGGTCAGCCTAATAAAGCAGATATGACATGAAAAGTCTGAAACTACACTGGACAGTAATACCAAGGTGAAAGAGTCAACTGTATAGCAGAAGAAGGAGTCAATGAATAACAGAAAGAGCCAATGAATAATAGAAGAAAAAGTTGTGGATCAGAAGGCATGTCAGCCAGGAAAAACACCTGAGAGAATCAACTTAAGAAAAGGAAAATTTTATTTTGTCCCATGGTTTCAGAGTTTTCAATCCGATGGTTAGTTGGCTGTGTCCCTTTGTGCCTGGACCAACACAGAACATCATGGCAGGAACACATGGCAGAGAAGGTCTCTTTACCTCATGGCAGCCAGGAAGTGATGAAAAAGAGGGGACTTGGGTGCTAATAGTCCCCTCAAGGGCATGCCTCCAGTGACTGCCTCCCACTAGGTGCCACTTCTTAAAGGTTCCATCACCTTCAGTAATGCCACAGGATGGTAGCCAAGTCTTCAGTACATGACCTTGGAGGGCTATTTAGGATCCAAACCATAACACAAACTAGGACCTATCTCTAGGGGTTGTGCTTTTGATATTTGTTTCAAACTCCATCCTGCTTGATTCTCCAGGAAGACAGTCCTGACTTCCTCAGGTTATCTAACATTCACTCCCATCCCACTTCTAGAAGTGACCTGGTGCCTTTCTTTCTCAAGGACTTACTCAGTGTATCTCAACCGTCTGCTCGCCTGCGTTTGCCCACAAGACGGTAAGCTCCCTGAGGGTGGGGCCCTGTCTGCTTGTCTTGGCATTCCGGATCTGTGAGTGAGAGAATGAAACCATCGGTGAGACACTGGGTGTGGAGAAGAGGGAATGAGGAGGTGTGGGCAGCTTGGGAGGGTTTGGCCATAGCGTATGGGTTGAGGGCCAGTGGAGAAAAAGCTTTGAAGGTTTTGTTAAACATGGGATAAAGAGAAGAAGGGTGGCTGGACAACTAGGGATCCATGACAAAGGTGATATAGTCCTAGGGATAAATGTCTTAGTTCTGGCTTTGATTGTCTGAATTCAAATGTCAGCTCTTTCCCTAGACACCCTTGAGACTCCTGGCCACTTAAAGAGCTGTCTGTGCCTCTGTTTTTCTCATTAGTAGAAGACACTGTCTATAGTATCATCTCACAAGTAGTTGGGATGGGTAAGCTGAGCTCTGGGGTGCCCAGGGCTGGCACCATTGTCCTCCCCTTCTTTGGGCACCTCCAATTTTCCTGAGGCTCTGCTGAAAATGCAGAGTTCACTTCAGTGTACTCTGGGTCTTTGACTTTTGCTTGGATTCTTCAGATCTCCAGTACACAAACAGCTCTTTACCACTCTTGACCCTGTAGTCAGCTGTTATGTCCCTCCAAAGGCTCAGGCGGTCACAGGTGAGAAGTTTTGAAGGTGGCTGCATTAAAGTGTGTGAATTGAATTAAGATTACGGTGCTGAGGTTGAGGGTGCCCCACTCTGGATGTAGGGAGCACTGTGCAAAAGGCTGGATGGGATAAAAGGGAGAAGAAGGCTTGCTGCTGCTGCTGCCTTCTGCCTGCCCCACCATCCTGTCTTAGAGCCAGCCAACTAGACTGAAACCTCTACACACTTAGGCACAAACCCCAAGGAAATGTCAAAGATAGCAAGCTAGGGAACCAATGTTAACCAAAGAAGTTCCAAAAGCAGGCAATGTCGGGAATGGTAAAGCAGTCCTGTCTCCTGATTCAGAAGCTACTTCTTCCCCTGTAGGCTTTTAAGTGGCAACCTCTGGGTTCTAACACCTACAACAGGAGAACTGCGAGGACTTCTGCATTCTATGCTAGCCCTTTCTTGGAGAAAATCCATTGTCTTGGTTACCAAAATACTGAACACCCAAAGTTAAGGAAGATAGGTTTATTTAGCTCACAGTTTGTAGAGGTTTCAGTCCATAATCAGCTGACTCCAAGGCACAGTGGCACATGGCAGAGGGGTAACAGTGCATGGTGGTAGAAGACCTCAAAAGCAGCAAGAGTAAAAGTGGGGAAAGCAAGCCTCCTTTCCAACCTTATATTGTAACCGGGCTACCCATCCTCGGGTGGGTATAACACTCATACCATCTTGGAGCCCTCCTCTTGCACAGGCTCAGATGTTTACAAAGTAAGGACATTGGTCCCCTGCTGAGTTAAACATCTAAATATTAGTTAAACATCTAAACTTCTCAAGTTGACACAGTGTAACAACCACTACACCCACATATCCAAATGACCAAAGTAGAACGAAAGGCAAAATCTGTGCCAGGCCATTCACAGTGTTTTGCTAGTGGCCTGGGGTCCACATGCGCTTCTAGAAGGTTGAAGTGTACTACCAACCCTGCTGTAAACTGAAGAATGTCTGCCTCTCGGACCTAGGGTATGACCTTCCCATCCAGGTTTGTGACTTGTCAAAATCAGGTGTCAACAAAGAGTACTACAAACAGAAAATGAGAGAGAAATTTCCACGTCCAAGTCTGATGGAACATAGGCAGTTGGCATGCTGAGGAAGGCCACATTTACTAGGGACGTGCAGCTTACACTGGCCTAGATCATACCCTACTGCACAAGGCATCAGTGCCACATTTGCTCCTTCTGGATGAAAAGACAGCATGAGAGAGGGGAGTGTCCACGCAGGCACGAGAAGCCTACAGATCCAGGTGACCTCCTTGCTGATCAGAATATCAAAAACGAATGACTGTAGCAACATGAAATGGAGACGATCCCAAGCAGCAAGGGGGAAAGAAAAAGAGAAAGATGGAACCACAGATTCTAGGATTAAGGTGGAGCCTGTTTCTGCCAGGAGCTCTTCCTCTTCCCTCTGCAGCAGAAGCCTCTGCCAGTTACTCCAACCCGCCCCCAAGTGGTCCTCCAGCAAGGGAGAAGGTTGCCCTGCCATTGCTCCTGGGGATTACCCTGTCTCCACCCCCAGGTTTTGCGCCACATGCGTTCCATCCAATGGGATCACCCCTCCTTTCATGAAGGCTCCAGGACCAATGCGCTATCTTTCCCGGGATCCTCAGCAAATAGGAGCTCATGCCGGAAAACACAGCAGCCCCTGGCACGTTATCCTTACTCTGGAGCTCTATGGAAGGGAAGGTGCTTTAAAATCTCATGGGATTAAGTACAGTTTTCTTTTCTTTGTAGTTTCTGTGGTAGCTGAATGTGTTCAGAAGTAGGCAGCCGGCAAATGACAGCCGTGCTTTTTTTTACATGTATTCAGAGTATTGCTGGACCTCAACTAAGCTGCCACGCACACAGCTGGTTACTTCTACAACATTACTAAAAAACTACCAACTGTTTCTGTTAAACCTGGATAGGGACAAGCCGATGAGTCAAGTGGCATGTCCAGCAGAGTTAGCATTCCAAGTATGTGTTCACTTTGTATTTGGGGGAGAGGAAAGGCAAAAATGTATGCATGGTCAAAAACCTTTTGACCATTTTTATGGCTATTGGGTATTTTTTTTATCATCTAGAAAAAATAGTACTAATCATCGTAGTGGCGTCAGATTTAACTCTTTTGAGGTCACACCCTCAAAGAGAGAAACAGAAACCAACACCCAAATATTTCACAGCCCAAATATTTCCTTTCTTTTCCTTTTCCTCAAGGATTCCTAAAAGAATCTGATAGTTCTACCTCTTTACCAAAAAGAAAATAAAAGACAAAAGTAAAAATCGCCTTTTATTCCTATCAATCAGATGGAAACACACATTTTTATGAAGGTGTGCATTATTGAAGCAGTCTGGTGTATGGATTGAAATTATTTTTGAAAAACTTGTTGCAGAACACTCTAACAAGCCGAAAGGAAAAAGTGCTGGAGTGTATTTGAGAGGAAGACTTGTGATCTATCACAGCAACTCTGATCCTCACCATTTACCTTCGTGAATCTTTGGCGTCTCATTGTGAGACCCCCGCTTCTGGGCAGGGGACTATTTGGTCTTATAATGTTTATAACAGAATTGTAGATGTAAGGAAACTTTGATGTGCTGTGTTGTTTCTGGATAATTAAAAAGGGTCCATCTCTAAAAGTTGAGAAAAACATAAAGAAAGAAAATGCAGGGTGTAAACAGCATGGGTGGCTCCTGCCGGAGGTCAGACTGGCCCAGCCCGAGGCTGAGCCGGCTTTGATAAGAGCTCTGTAGTACCGTTTCGTTGTTTGCTTGTTTAAGGTGGCAGGCTCTGAGGTCACCGAACCTGTGTGAAGTCTTGCTTCTCAGCTTAATACCTGGAGAACCTCGGAACTGTTACCAAACCATTCTGAACCTCAGAGAACAATAAAACAAGATGATAGCAGAGGCCTTTGCGGGGTTAGTTGTGTTGAGATTGTATATGGTTTTCCACAGACACAATGACTTCAAATTTCTCACAGTGGCCTGTGAGGCCCCATGTGCTTTGATGTCTGTGCACAACTGTGGCCTCTCACGTTCTCTTTGGACCCATCTCCCCTTCCAGGTACCCAGGACTCTGCTGCTTCTTCAAGCTCCTGCATCTGCTGGCTCCTCTGCTCGGCCCCTTCTTGCTCTTCCCCTTCATTCTGGTCTCTGCTCAAGGTTGATAGCACGGTGAGCTTGTGCACTTCTCTTCTCAGGTAGCTGCCCTGCTGCTCACCCCACTGCTCTGTGCTGTTGCCTTGCCTACTGGACTGGCCCTCATCCATGCTGTTATGGATTAAAAACTGGTGGTTGTGCTCTCTTTGGCAGCACATATACTAAAATTGGAACGATACAGAGAAGATTAGCATGGCCCATGCGCAAGGATGACACGCAAATTCGTGAATCGTTCCATATTTTTAAGAAAACATTATGACAGCTATTGCTGATTTAATATCATCCTTCTTAGAAGTCCTACCATGCTTTTTTTGTTCTACTACCATTGGTTCTGTCTACCACATTGTGTCTTATTGGAATTTGAATATGTGTGATAGTTCAAACAAATTTTTTTCTTTTTTATCAAAAATGAGATATTATAGTACCCATTGATCATTTTCTGTTATTCGGTTCAGAAAGCCCTGTAATTCTTTCACTCTATGCGTGGCTTTATACTATTGTGTTATGTTTGATATTATTGTATTTGAAACTATGCTCAACTATAGCAGAGTAAGAGATATGGTGTTAG